>BLSH010373387.1:1302966-1343890 GCA_018402905.1 Glandirana rugosa | reverse complement strand
AAAGATGTACGGTAGGGACCATGGGGATGGTGGGCCCGGGGGGTTTTTTCTACAGTACAGACGGTCGCTGCGCCTATGTCCGTACTTTGGGCAATACTAACGGGGAGGACAAAACTGGTCGGACCAGAGACATAGCCACTGACAAAGCTCGTGATGGTATGTGATCAACTCATAATCACATCCCTTGTCGTGATGTGTCCTTATCCCGTGTGCAAGTGTCCCAGAGGTTTCTACAGTGGCGTAAAAATCTCTGGGATTGGATTCTCTGATCTATTGTTTATTTGCGAGCTGCCCGACAACTTAATACTGTTTATAATAATAATTTTTATTCCAGTTTTACAGTGGGCGCGGTTTATTCTATATATTTTTAGTACAACTGTTTTTGGCTTTTATTATTTTATATATTTTTTAGTTTTTTAAAACTATTTTTATATTTTTTTTTGTTTTTTGGTACACTTTTTTATAACAGTAAAGGTTAGGGTCTCTAAAAATGCGGTGACATCTTTGGAGACCCTGTGAACGTGTGCCCTATTCCTGTGTAGTGCTGTTCCCTACACTAATACTCAACTAGTGTATGGTAGTGCTCGAAACAGTCACCGATACAGAGACCAGGCTGGTCAAAACAGGAGGGGCAATCATAACGGGTTTCATGCCTGTATCCGCGTCGCTGGCAGACATGACATCTTTTTTGGGGGGCCCGGGTGGTAGGGGTACCAGGGATGGCATGTAGAAAATGCTGTCTATGCAGCCGGCTCACTGCATTTGGATTAGGAATATGGGGTGCAGAACTATCTGGATACAGAAGGGCTCTGATGATCTCTTCCTGGAATTGAAGGAGAGGTCCAGTCCGTTCTGATGCTTTGTATAGCACATAAGCATTCAAGATAGCCAATTGGAGTAAGTAAACAGACACTTTTTTGTACCAGCGTCTGGACTTATGGGCAGTTAAGTACGGTGCCAATAACTGGTCATTGAGGTCCACCTCTCCCATACTTTGGTTATATTTGTGGACACAGAGGGGTTTCTCCACAACACCAGTCGCCGTTCTAATTTGGACAGTGTCTGCGTGAATGGAGAAAAGAATAAAAACATTCTTTGTATCCCTCCACTTCACCGTGAGCAAATTACTACATCTCAAGCAGGCTCTCTCCCCCCGATTACGTTGGGATTCTACCAGCCGTTGGGGGAAGCCCTGACGATTAGATCGCACGGTGCCAAATGCGCCAATTTGGTGATCAAACAAGTGACTAAAAAGTGGCACGCTTGTGTAGTAATTGTCCATGTACAAATGGTACCCCTTTCTGGATAAGGGTGACACCAAGGTCCCCACAATTTTGCCAGCGCTCCCTATGTAGTCTGGGCATCCTTCCAACTCCACATGACTATCTTTGCCTTCATAAACCATAAAACTACATGTATAGCCTGTGGCCCTGTCACAGCGCTTATACATCTTGACCCCGTATCTTGCACACAATTTGGTTGGGAATAAAAAGTGCTGTGAACTGCTGATTGAAGTGGTTTATGAGGGGCCGAATTTTGTGGAGCCGATCATATTCAGGGTCCCCCCATGGAAGACAGAGTTCATTGTGGTTGAAATGCATGAACCACAGTATCTGCTTGTATCATGTCCTGGCCATGCAAGCAAAGAAGACATACATACGATGAATTGAGTCAGTGGACCAATATAACTGCAATTTGGGTTCTTTATGTATGCCCGTGTTCAGGGTAAGGCCCAGAAAGGTCATAAATTCAGAAACCGTAATTGGTTTCCAATCTCTGGCAAGTGACAAATGGGGATTAGCGGCGATGTATTGACCAGCAAATAAATTGCTTTGGTTCACAATAGATCTATAGAGATCTTCGGTGAAAAACAGTGAATAAAAATCAATGGCCCTAAAGTCAACTGCATTCACCTGAATTCCAGGTTGGCCAGTGAATGGGGGACGTACGGGCGCTGCATCAGTGGTGGGTTGCCAATCAGGGTTTGCAAGCGTGGCAGGAAGGGCACTATGGGCTCTGCAGGCCTGTGTTTGTCTTCTTTGTGGCTGCGGGAGACTACTTGTGCTAGCCACACCAGCTTGAACTGCACTTATGGGACTCATGACGTCACCAAGTGTTACTGCAGTGCTGGTTTGTCTATGACCAGGATGTACTAGGCCGCTGGTGCTTGCCAGGTCACCAGAAGGAGTAGTGGCGCTAGTACTGGCTCCCTGCTCCATACGAGAGCCCTGTGGTTCATGCACCTCAGCAACAGCAGAACGGGATCTGGTACACCTGACCTTAGCAGGGACCACTCCGTTGTCAGAGCTATCTGACAGGGAGCCGCTGTTGTCTACGGGATCATATGATGACCCTGAATCTGACAGTGAGGCTTTCCCATCGCTCTCATCTGTCATGCTCAGCAACGTGTAGGCCTCTTCACTAGTGTACCTCCGATTTGACATGTTGGCTTCTAAATTTATAGGTACACTAGTGTGACTCGCAGGCAAAAAAGCGCACCTGGTTGTCAGAGCCTGTTTGAAGTCGCTACCAAAATCACTGTCAGATTTTGCAGGGATCGGGCGTGATCTCTGCGAATGCTACAGATATGTATATTGTGTTTGGTAAGTGTCAGTGATCTATTGATCCTGCATTTCGGTGGGCTGAGCAGAGGGGCTAACCACAGGTTAGCCAATCTAGTGGGGACGCTAATATATATCTGATCAGATCAGATATTGATCTGATCAGATACTGCAATAGTATCTAACACCTATCTAATGTGTGTGTATGCATGTCAGAGTACCTAACTAAATGGTCCTGCCTGGTGTTTATGCTGACCCTAATGCACACTAAAACCTAACTGAGGGCACACTAAAACCTAACTGAGGGGTTAAAACCTATAAAAGGTATACAGTATCTCACAAAAGTGAGTACACCTCTCACATTTCAGTAAATATATTATTATATCTTTCATGTGACAACACTGAAGAAATTACACTTTGCTACAATGATAAGTAGTTAGTGTACAGTTTGTATAACAGTGTAAATTTGCTGTCCCCTCAAAATAACTCAACACACAGCCATTAATGTCTAAACTGCTGGCAACAAAAGTGAGTACACCCCTAAGTGAAAATGTCCAAATTGGGCCCAATTAGCCATTTTTCCTCCCTGGTGTCATGTGACTCCTTGGTGTTACAAGGTCTCAGGTGTGAATGGGGAGTAGGTGTGTTCATTGTGGTGTTATCACTCTCACTCTCTCATACTGGTCACTGGAAGTGCAACATGGCACCTCATGGCAAAGAACTTTCAGAGGATCTGGAAAAAAGAATTATTGCTCTACATAAAGATGGCCTAGGCTATAAGAAGATTGCCAAGACCCTGAAACTGAGCTGCAGCACAGTGGTCAAGAGCATACAACGGTTTAACAGGACAGATTCCACTCAGAACAGGCCTCGCCATGGTCGACCAAAGAAGTTGAGTGCACATGCTCAGCGTCATATCCAGAGGTTGTCTTTGGGAAATAGACATATGAGTGCTGTCAGCATTGCTACAGTGGTTGAAGGGGTGGGGGGTCAGCCTGTCAGTGCTCAGACCATACGCCACATGGCAACCATACACTTCATCAAATTGGTCTGCTGGCTGTCATTCCAGAAGGAAGCCTTTTCTAAAGATGATGCACAAGAAAACCCAGTTTGCTGAAGACAAATAGACTAAGGACATGGATTACTGGAACCATGTCCTGTGATCTAATGAGATCAAGATAAACTTATTTGATTCAGATGGTATCAAGCGTGTGTGGCGGCAACCAGGTCAGGAGTACAAAGACAAGTGTGTCTTGCCTACAGTCAAGCATGGTGGTGGGAGTGTCATGATCTGGGGCTGCATGAGTGCTGCCGGCACTGGGGAGCTACAGTTTATTGAGGAAACCGTGAATGCCATGTACTGTGACATACTGAAGCAGAGCATGAGAGCGGAGACTGGGCCGCAGGGCAGTATTCCAACATGATAATGACCCCAAACACACCTCCAAGATGACCACTGCCTTGCTAAAGAAGATGAGGGTAAAGGTAATGGACTGGCCAAGCATGTCTCCAGACCTAAACCCTATTGAGCATCTGTGGGGCATCCTCAAACGGAAGGTGGAGGAGCGCAAAGTCTCTAACATCCACCAGCTCCGTTATGTCGTCATGGAGGAGTGAAAGAGGACTCCAGTGGCAACCTGTGAAGCTCTAGTGAACTCCATGCTCAAGAGGGTTACTCAGTGCTGGAAAATAATGGTGGCCACACAAAATATTGACACTTTGGGCCCAATTTGAACATCTTCACTTAGGGGTGTACTCACTTTTGATGCCAGCGGTTTAGACATTAATGATTGTGTGTTGAGTTATTTTGAGGTGACAGCAAATTTTCACAAGCTGTACACTCACAACTTTACATTGTAGCAAAGTGTCATTTCTTCAGTGTTGTCACATGAAAACATATAATAAAATATTTACAAAAATGTGAGGGGTGTACTCACATTTGTGAGAGACTGTATATATTATATATACGGCGGGTAATCTGATGGAGGAAAAAAAACTATCTAGCTAGCTAGTGTCACCCATGGCACTTATACAATGATCATAGGTGACAGGGTTCAATCAAGGGGTTAAAAACTTTATTAGGGGGGTATTTACACCTACCTAGGCCTACTACTACCTACCTTAACACTAATTAGTGTCACAAGGGTCACAAGTACAGCGATCAGTGAACAATCTGTTTGCTGCACCCAGTAACACAGTAACAGGGGGTGACAGGAGAGAAGGGGTTAACTGGGGGGGGGGGGCATCAGGGGGCAATCAAAGGGTTAAAAGTGTGCCTATGTGTACTGGTGTTAGTGTAGTGTTGTGTAACTCACGTTTTAGTTGTCTCTCTCTCCTCTCTGCAACGCAGAGACGGGAGATGACATCACTTCCCCTACCTGTGTTTACATTCCACAGACGGGGAAGCATCCCATTTGCTAGGACCGATCAACAGGAATTGACCAAAAATCATTGGTCTATTCCTGTAGAGTGAACGGTCCTCTAGCAAATCGGACCGCAATGACCATGCTGGGGATGCGCGCGCCCCCTAGCCGTGCACGTGATCGCCGTTTATATACAGCGATTCGCGGGACAAAGCCACACTGCCGCAGTAAATATGCAGTATGCAGTTGGGAACCGGTTAAGAGTGATTTATATGGATTTAAGATGTCTTCCCTTTAGACAACCATTATATTTTCAGAAATTGTTCCACGTTTCTAATGGCTGGTTACCCCACGCCTTAGGAGATTGGACAAGATTAGAAAAAAATCATTAGATGCATCCAGAAATGTATGCCCTCAATAGGAGGATTCTTATTTAGGCATATCAACTTGGAGGGAGGAGTTCCAGGTTTTTATAGACCAGACTTGGTGCACTTATCTCATATTGGGATCAATATATTTAACCTGGATCTTCAATCCTGTATCGAGTTGGCCACGAGCATTGGGTAGGTCGGACTTTTAGGTTAAGTTCGGCTGGTGGGGACTTTGTTATTGTATTAAAATGTGGTGGTGCTTGAGTTTTTTATGACTAAGCACTTATTGTTATTTATCAAAGTTGGTTATTTAATTTCAATGCATTAATATTTATGTTTTAACCAAAATAAAGTGCCGCGGCCAAATATTTTTGCCACATATGTGTGTGTTTTCCTTTATTATTAATTTAATTGGTTGTCTCTGGGGTCAATGTTGATTGATGCCGGATAGTGTGGCCTGCGTTCCCATGAATAAGTCCAACCAGTATTTGATCGTGCTGGCATGGGCATTTGGCCACCTGCTCAAAAAAATGTTTAAAAAAAATTTGGTTTAAATTGGTGCAGTAATTTTCAGGTACTGCCCCTTTAAGAATTTTCCTCATACCTGGTTACACAGGTAAAGGTGTCCAATAAGGTGTGGAGGAAAATTATGGAAGGTAAGGGGCTCATTATATAAAGGGCTGAGCCTCCTTTTTACAGGTGTTTGTCACTCAGCAGCAGATGATTTGTTTGTGGTATGTCACCTTTGTTATTGTATAAAAATGTGGTGGTACTTGAGTTTTTTATGACTAAGCACTAGAATTGAGCGAACCCGAACTGTAAAGTTCGGGTTCGTACCGAGCTTTGCGGTGTTCGGGACCCGAACCCGAACTTTTGAAAAAAAGTTTGGGTTGGGTTCTGGGTTCTGGTATTTTTTTCCCGCTTGTTGAATAGCTGCAGGGCAGCCAATCAACAAGCGTTTCACTGATTTGCCCTTAGAAGCCATCACAGCCATGCCTACCAATGGCATGGCTGTGATTGGCCAGTGCACCATGTGACCCAGCCTCTGTATGAGCTGGAGTCACGTAGTGCTGCATGTCGTATGCTCTCATTCTAGTGTAGGGAGAGGATGCTGCTGGTGCTGTAAGGGACAGATTATTGTTATTTCCCTACCCCCATTTCTTTGTAGGGCACTTGTCCTACTCTTACCCCCACTTTTCTTCCTTTTGCAGCCCTCTAGCACTTTCCAGGACTATTTTACAGCCATTTTTGTGCCCAAAAGTTCGGGTCCCCATTGATTTCAATGGGGTTCGGGGTCAAGTTCGGACTGAACCCGAACTTTTCCACTAAAACCCGAACCCGAACATCCAGGTGTCCGCTCAACTCTACTAAGCACTTATTGTTATTTGCCAAAGTTTGTTATTTAATTTCAATGTAGGGATATTTTTGTTTAAACTAAAATAAAGTGCCATGACCAAATATTGTTGCCACATATGTGTGTGTTTTCCTTTATTATTAATTGAATTGGTTGTCTTTGGGGTTAATTTTGATTGATGCTGGATAGTGTGGCCTGCGTGCCCATGTATAATGTATGGCCTGCCTAAGAGTATCAGCCGAAACACAATTGAATTGCAAAACAAATAGTGCTCACCTTTTGCAGTGACCGAGAAAACAAACTACTGTGTCTCATGGCTTGAGCCCCGCACACACGGGCTGAATGCCGGGTGACATCGGCCTGTTTAATAAAAAGCGGCTGACATTTGGCCGTGTTTATGCCAGCTGATCCGATAGACGAGCATGCTGGAATACCAGCAGCCGTCTGGCTCCCGATCAGTGCTCTCTGCCAGAGAGCGCTGTTTGGAGTGTTCTGATTGGGAGGGGGGGGGGGGGGCGTCCCTCTGTCAGAAACAACAGCTCAGCGGGGGAGATCTCTGTACTAACGTTGGATGGTTAGTACAGTGGCTCTGCCTGGAGCTGACAGCCTTTTTTCTGGGTTGAACAAAAAAAAAAACTCATAGTGTGTATCAGGCTTTACACGCTTTCATATGCAACCATCTAAGTGCAGCACAAAGCTGAGTTCAAAGACCCACTCACAAGAAGAGACTCATCATGATAAATTGCCAAGTAGCAGCTCTTTCATTAGATAACAAGGGGTGAACTAGCATCTCATTCATAAAAAAATTGCTTAAATTTTATAAAGAAACCCAAAGCATTTCAGAGCAAGCATTGCTCCCTTTTCATGAGTTACAAAGTCAAAAGAGCAAACATAGCTTAACCACTTAAGGACCGGAAGGATTTCCAGCTTTAGGACCGGAGCCCTTTTTGCGATTCGGCGCTGCGTCGCTTTAACTGACAATTGCGCGGTCGTGCGGCGTTGTACCCAAACGAAATTGGCGTCCTTTTTTTCCCACAAATAGAGCTTTCTTTTGGTGGTGTTTGATCACCTCTGCGTCATTTCTGATCGCCGCTATAAACAAAAGAAGAGCGACAATTTTGCAAAAAAACCCAAATTTCTTACTTTTTGCTAAAATACAAATCCAAAAAAAAAATATAAAAAAACATTTTTTTTCACCGTTTTTGGCCGATTTATATTCTTCATCATATTTGCGATAAAAAAAATCGCAATCGGCGTTTATTGATTGGTTTGCGCAAAAGTGGCCGCGTTTACGGATGATGAGAATTCATTTTTGGGGTTTTTATTTTTTTTTTATTTTTTACTAAAAATGGCGGCGATCTGCGATTTTTAGCGGTACTGCGATATTTCAGCGGACATGTCGGAGCATTTTGACACTTTTTTGGGACCATTGGCATTTATACAGCGATCAGTGCTATAAAAATGCACTGATTACTGTGTAAATGCCATTGGCAGTGAAGGGGTTAACCTGCAGGGGGCGCTCTAAGGGTTAACTATGTTCCCTGGGCGTGTTCTTACTGTAGGGGGACTTGCCTAGCTGGGGAAAGGAAGTGGTCACAGCCTTCATGTACGAGAAGGCTGTGATCACTTCCCTTCCCCCTCACACAGAGCGGAGGTCCGTGTTTACATACACGGACCTCCGCTCATTCGCTCCGGGGGGGGCATCGCGGGTGGCCGGCGGCAATCGAAGCCGCCGCACCCGCTCCCTGGCCCCCCCCGAACACAGTGAGCGCGCGCGCGCCGCCTGTATCGCAGCCGCCGTCGTATGATGGCGTTTTGCGTTACAGAGCCACTTTGCCGCCGTCAATCTCCGATCGGCGGTCGGCAAGTGGTTAATATGGGGTCAATTCACTAAGAGTTAAATAATGACAAATAAAATGCGGTAAAATACCTTATGCGGTAAATCAGTTGTGAAAGTTAAATTCACTAAGAATTCACTGTTACATACCGCTTGAGGTGATTGTAGCCGTATTTGTGCAATTGTGCCAGAGAAAATTGAGTACTGTCTGTGATACTTTTTTTATTTGCACTAACATAAATTTTTTTAGGACAAGTATTCGGGGTATCTCCCCTTCTTCAAGGTCCAAGCAGTACTGAATGAAAACAGTTTTAGCCAAATGTTTAAAAAAAAGATAGAAAAAAAAAAGAAAAACCCTCTGAGAGAAAGCTTTTTGCTCGAAAAATATTATTGAAACAACTATATTCTAAGGACAATCCTAAAAAATACGCAACTGATATCCAAGAACTGGAAGCCATTGATGCCATGTTGGCATTAATGGACGAAAATGAACCTACCGATCTTATTGATCGGATAGATCTAGAAAAACTGCTCGAACAAATTGACCATACAGACTCAAGACGGCAAATTGTTCAGCCGTTAAAAAAGAAATCGGACCGATTTCAAGCTCTTAATATCAATCCCAATGTTCTAGCATTTATTAGATCTATTATCGCAGAAATTAAGTCCATAAAAATTAAAACGACAGGTCAGGATAACCTCTCTCATTCGGACCGTAAAACATTGAAATCATTGATGGAGAATCCACACATTATAATAAAACCCTCGGATAAAGGGGGTAATGTGGTTGTGCTCAACAACCAACAATATGTTAACATGTGTATGGCCATTTTGGACAACCCCACCTGGTACTGTAAAACCTCAGCCTCCAAAGTTGATGGCTTTCAAAAACAATTTTATCTACTTGTCGACTCCGCATATGCATCAGGTGTATTGTTCAAAAGCGAATGGGAGTTCATTAGAACACCATGGCCACGTACAGCCACATTCTATTCGCTCCCCAAATTACACAAAAGTTTGAATCAGCCCACAGGGAGACCCATCATTTCTGGCAACGGATCGTTGACAGAAAATCTAAGTAAATGGTTGGATACCTTTTTAAGACCTTATGTGGAAAATATCCCTAGTTAAATTCAAGATACAATGCATCTACTTCAAAACATTGACCGACTGTCTATTCCTCCTACGTCTTCCCTGGTCACGATAGACGTTGATGCGCTTTACAGCTCGATTCCTTACCCTAAAGGACTGGCTTGTATACAACATATCCTAACTCAAAATAGTCGTTATGAACGGAAACAAATTAATTTCGTTATGGAAGCTCTAGAATTTGTTCTAAATCACAACTTCTTTACCTTCAATGGTTCCCATTTCCTCCAGGTGCAGGGTGTAGCGATGGGGACCTGCTGTGCCCCATCCTACGCCAATCTGTACCTAGGGGAATAGGAACGTACCTTATCACACTCGGATGAGATGATTCCATTTCTTAGTAAGATTACCCTTATGGTCCTTCAGCGGATCTGGATGGATTTCTGCGGGCTTTGAATAAGAATTCATTTAACTTAAGTTTCACCATGAACCATGATTACAACAAGGTGACATTTTTGGATGTATGCATAGAGAAAGAGGAAGATGGTTCCCTGACTAGTGGACTCTATCACAAACCTTCAGCAGGCAATGCTCTATTACATGCACAAAGTTTCCATCCAAAGCCGCTGATACATCCATACCCTATAGCCAGTACCTCAGAGTGCGAAGAAACTGCACCAATGACGTCCCTTTTAAAAAAGAAGCAGATGCCCTACGAGACAGGCTATGAGTTCGGGGCTACTCAAACACTTGCCTGAAAAAAAGCCTTCAGGAAGGCATGTGCGAAGAGTAGACACAAACTACTTTATAAATCAGATTCAGTTCCAAAAAAAGAGGACCCTTTACGGATCATAATGGGATATTCTAAACAACATCACAATATACCGAAGATTGTGAACAAACATTGGCACATCCTACGAACAGACTCCCTAATTGGCTCCCATGTTCCTGCCATGCTAGCATTCACTTTCCAAAGAGCTAGATCTCTTGGTGACTTTCTAACTTCAAGTGAATTCAGATCGGGGGGTAAAAAAGACCCCTGTAAATGATTAGGGACATTCAGATGTGGGGGATGTAACTTTTGTCAGTATGTGAGGTTGCACCCCACCACATTACCGAATGGAGAAACATACAGACCTCGACATTATGCTAATTGTGGAACCAAGGGGGTAGTGTATCTCCTGTTATACGAATGTTCTGGTTTTTATGTAGGGAAAACAATCAATGAATTTAGAACCAGAGCCTATAGACATTTGATGTCAATGAAAAAAACGTGACAGTGAGCGTCCTTTGGGTAGACATGTGATACAGCAGCATCAGGGTCTTCTTCCCAAAGTATCTTTTTTGATCCTGGATAGGATACATATGGGCATGAGAGGGGGAGATTACAATAAGATCCTACTCCAGCATGAGCAAAAATGGATCTTTCACCTCAATGCCACTACTTTCCCAGGTATCAATGAGATAATATCTTACAAACCCTTTTTAGAGGGCTTTGCATCAGGTGGCCCTGAACTGGACTAACTTCAGAAGCCATCAGTCACTCCTTGTTCCTCAGTTTTTCATTATCAAGAAATCTTTTTAGTAACATTTTGGTTTTCTGCCGCTACCTTTTTTTTTCTGTGTCTTTTTATTTTTTCATTATATATTTTTTTTATATTTTTTCATTATTTTTTCATTTTTAACTACTGGATGGCGCCACATTGGCTGCAATCCTGGATGTTGAGATATCATGTGGGCTGGTGGGTGCAGGGTCTCAATCCACCACTGGACCTAATGGCGAATGCTTCCGATCACTGTCTACTTCCTCCCTGCTATACTTGTCTTTTTTGTGCGTCATTTCCCCCGCGGCTGGATCACTTCCGGTTCGCGAGGCGTGGTCCTTCTGTGTCTTTCACAGGTGTTTACCTGACGGGATATGGGAGCTTTTGGCGCCGCTTTTTTGAAACGATCGTCTCTGATTGGCTACGGTTAAGCCAGTTCACCTCCAATCACCATGTCTTTTCATGTCACATGACGTTGTTAACCAACCACTTCGTTGGATGCCCAGGTGTTCACGATACCCCTTGCTTCACCTGCTCTATTTATCCCTCCCCAAGTGTGGGGGAGGATTACTGTCGGTTTTTGTTTTGGACTGCTGTGGGGTCGGGCACGTGGAGCAGATATACACTTCAGGTAAACTTTTATATTCCATCTTGAACACTATATTCATACTATCTTTGTACTGGGGCACCTTTCTATCTGCCCCACCAGAGGGCTGGATTATAGTGGCTAACCCCTCCATATACTTATATATATTTTTTATAGATTTTTGTTGTTGCGCCCACTTTTGTGGGTCTGGGCTCTCTGCATTGGTCCTTGACCGGATTCTTTGACTGGGGGATCCTATTGGGCACCCATCCCAGCCACCTGAGCCGAGCACTAACAAACCCCTCTAATCACAGATGGGTAAGTGTGGTCTACAGACCGTTCTGCTTTATTACGTGTACCCACAGTGGCTTTTGGTGCAGCCAGATGCTATTTTTCTTTTTATTTATTCATCATTATTCATTTACTTTTTATAGTTCCTTTTTATTTGGAAATCTACACGTCATTAGTGTACACTGCCAGTATACCCGGCCCCCATCGTGACTGCCCTCTTTGTGCCTTATATCAACACTGGTGGTAGGTAATTACTTTGGTTCAAAATCACATCTACCATGCATTATTTAATTTCTTTTTTTCTCATGAAATTATTGTCATTTTTACATATTATATACGATTTTTTATACCAGGTATCTTCTGGACCAGTGTCCAACATCCAATAGACTGCTTCATATTCGGTATGTTTTTGTTATTATATGGCCCCTTTTTCTCCATCAGGATTATAAGCTTACATTTTTCATCCATATCCTTGTCTTTCTTGTTTTTTTTTCTAGAAATCCCTCTTTCCCCTGTGGTTTTGTAGGGGCCACCTATAATATTTACATTCCATTGGACACTTCACCTAAATCCTATGTGACGTAGCATTTATCTTTCCTGTCTTACATTCATGTTGAACTGAGGCAGGACTGACTGATTGACATTCATACTCGTCTTTAGTTGCTGCTTCATATAGCTGGTTAGTATGGACCTATCAATTGGGTTATAAATTGTTGATTATTAGTGATAACATTGTGAATATCCTCTTATATTTTTTCTTTTCTACCATATATAGAGGTTTTTATTGTGACCACTTATTCCCTGAAGAAGAACTATCGAAACGCGTTGGACTTTCCCGCCACTCAGTGGCGATGCAAGTGGTCTTTTGTTTCATTGTATTTTAAATTCTTGTATTCTATGTTTGTCTTTGTAACCTCCACCTTTGTCAGTGTTGGGTACCATATACCAATGTTATCCCCTTTGTTGGCAGACCTATTTGTGTAGGCCTGATCAATGTAATTTTAACCTATTCAATAAATCTTTTTCATTTAAATTTGTTTGGATCTTTTGCTCCTTGAGGAGTTTGGTTTCCGATAAAGTCCTCGGGGGGTTTGTGCTTTTTCATTCATGTCTGTAAGGGATGTTGGAAACCTGTGTATGATCACCCAAATGTGGAATGCAGCACCAAGTTAATTATATCTCTGAGAGAAAGGAGAAAGGAAAAACAAACAAATACAAATCAATGCATAAGGCCATGGTAATGAAGCTAGCTGTAGAGATAGTGAGATAAGACAGGCAGAGTTATAGACTGGGGAGAGGAGGGGGGGGGGGTGGCAGTCACAGAGGGGGTCGTACAACTTTAGAATAATGAGTGAGAAAACCTATATCCAAGTTTAAGCCATCATTTTTTGTGTCAAAAAGAAGAATCATTCTTAGTTCAAACGTTTTTCTTTCCTGTGTGTTTCTGAAATTCCCTTTAAGAACTAAAACATTGAGGTTTTCAATAGTGTGGTCCGGTTGTGAAAAATGATGTCCCACTGGTGTGCATAAATCATCTTCTTTATGATTCTTGATGGAATGTCTGTGCAAATTCATCCTTGTTTGCAATTTCTGTCCTGTTTCCCCAACATAAGGCCCTTTGTTGCACCTACTGCATTGAATGAGATATACCACATCACTAGAGGTACAGCTGTATGATCCCATGATATTGAAGATTCAATTTGTGTGTGTGACACTTTTGGATAGATTGATCTGGTTGCACAGTTTGCAACTTTTTTTATTGCACCAACTGCTTTTGTTTCCTGATTGCTTCCCTTTTACCATACAGTTTATGAATGAGGTTGTTCCTTAATCTTAAGCTGGTACGTCTGCAGAGTCCTTCTGCATAAGGAGAGTTCAGACCCAGAGGACAGAGATAAACATCTCAGAACACTGGCAGACTCATTCCATAAGAAAGGGTACAAAGACAAAAACCATTAGCAACAGCATAAACACAGCTTTGAAAACCCGAAGAGAAAATCTCCTCCAATACAAAGAGAAAAAAACAAATAACCATGTCCCTCTAGTCACTACATACAACCCAGCACTAGGAGGGATAAAAAAGATAATCAAAGATTTACAACCCATTATAACAGAAGATGAAACTCTGAAAGAAATATTCCAACAGCCCCCAATATTGGCTTTCAGGCAACCACCCAATCTCAGACAAAAACTAATCAGAAGGAAACTTCACTCTGATTATGAAGTCACAAATAATGGAAGCAAACCCTGCAATAAAAAACGTTGCAAACTGTGCAACCAGATCAATCTATCCAAAAGTGTCACACACACAAATGGAACCTTCAATATCATGGAATCATACAGCTGTACCTCTAGTAATGTGGTATATCTCATTCAAGGCAGTAGGTGCAACAAAGGATCTTATGTTGGGGAAACAGGACAGAAATTGCAAACAAGGATGAATTTACACAGACATTCCATCAAGAATCATAAAGAAGTTGATTTAGGCACACCAGTGGGACATCATTTTTCACAATCGGACCACACTATTGAAAACCTCAATGTTTTAGTTCTTAAAGGGGATTTCAGAACCACGCAGGAAAGGAAAACGTTTGAACTAAGAATGATAAGGATGATTAAACTTGAATATGGGTTTTCTCACTCATTATTCTAAAGTTTTACGACCCCCTCTGTGACTGTCTCCCCCCTCCTCTCCCCAGTCTCTGCCTGTCTTATCTCACTATCTCTACAGCTAGCTTCATTACCATGGCCTTATACATTAATTTGTATTTGTTTGTTTTTCCTTTCTCTCAGAGGATTTTTCTTTTTTTTTTCTCTCTTTTTTTTAACATTTGGCTAAAACTGTTTTTATTCAATACTGCTTGGACCTTGAAGAAGGGGAGATACCCCGAAAGCTTGTCCTAAAAAATTTCATGTTAGTGCAAATGAAAAAAGTATCATGGACAGTATTCAATTTTCTCTGTTACATACCGAATGTGGTATTTGTTCGATTTAGCAGTAATTACCACATTAGTTAATGCAGTAATTTACCGCATTGAGCTGGTTGCTAAGGAGCAGGCCCGGGAAGCTGGGCACCATGTCCTTAACAACCAATGATGAAATAAAAAAATATGAAAAATGAAAAACAAATGGCATGGGTGTCCCCACAAAATCCATACCAGACCCTTATCTGGGCATGCAGCACCCCCCTCCTGAACCATACCAGGCCATATGCCCCCAACGTGGTGAGCTGGGTGCTTTGGGGCAGGGGGGCTCTGCTCCCCTACCCTAAATCACCTTGTTTCCATGTTAATCCTCTCAACCCTGGGCGGGGGTTGGGGGTCTGCGGGCAGGAGGCTAATCGGAATCTGGAAGCCCCCAGATCCCAGCCCCCCCTATGTGAATGAGTATTGGGTACATCGTACTCCTACCCATACACCAAAAAAAGTGTCACAAGGTAGTAAAACACACACACAGTTTTCGACAATTCTTTTATTAAAAAAAAAAATAGTGTCCCCCGATGTAAATCCGCCGTCAATCTCGCTGCGCACCGGACCCAAAAAAAAAGACACTCCTGTCATGGGTGAAGGCTGGCTGCTTACTGCAGGCTCTGCCATCTGACATTTCTTTCATAAGGGATGGGGCCACCTGGCTATGCCACCTGGTGACCCCATCCCCTTGTGACATCACGGACCAGTGCATTCTGGGTTGATGACATAACAAGGGGCAGGGCCACCATGTGACATAGTCAGGTGGCCCCACCACTTACCTATATAAGAAATGTCAGATGGCGGAGCCTGCAGTAGGCAGCCAGCCTTCACCAACGGCGAGAGCGTCTTTTTTTTTTTCTCTTTTTCGGGACCGGCGGGTAGCGTGATTGACGATGGATGATCAGGGGACACTATTTTTTTTATTTTTTAAAAAGAGAATTGTCAGAAAGTATGTGTTTTTATGTACCCGATACTCATTCACATGGGGGGGCCATATGCTTTGGGGTGGGTAGGCAGAGCACCCACCGCCCCATGTTGAGGGCATGTGGCTTGGTATGGTTCAGGTGGTTTGCATGTCCTCCCCTTGGATTCTATGGGGGTCCTCACACCGTTTTTTTTTTTATTTTGGAGTGGGGTTCTCTTAATATCCATAGCAGAACTGAAGGGCCTGGTATGGACTGGAGGGGCCCAAGCTGCCTTTTTTTAATACTTTTTAATTGTCGGCTTTTAAGGATGCCGACCCCCAGGCTCTTTTTTGACAAATACCGCCAGCAAAACCCTGGTGGCAATTATCAAGTTTTTTTTTTTTTTTTTTTTTCAAGTTTTTTTTACTCTCTGGTCTGTTTGTGAATTGGACTTAAGAGCTTTTTGTGTAATATTTACCGGCACATTTTCTTCCGGTAAATACCGCATAATTGTTTTTTTTTTGTGAATTGGACTTAATTTACCACATGCGGTAATTTATACAAATGAGTAACATGATACCATTATCACATTAAGTAAACATTAATGAAATTCACCCCTATGTATACATAGTGAATTATTTTTGCAAATCTGCTTTTAGATTGATAAGAGGCATGGAGGAGTTCAGCTAAGAGGAAAGACTAGAGGAACTGCATTTATTCTCTTTTGAGAAGAGGAGATTAAGGGGGGATATGATCAACATGTATAAATACATAAGTGATCCATATAATGAACTCAGTGTAGAGTTACTAACCTTAAGGTCAACACAGAGGACAAGGGGGCAGTCTTTATGCCTGGAGGAAAAGAGATTTAATCTCCAAATATGAAAAGGTTTCTTTACAGTAACAGCTGTGAAAATCTGGAAAAGACTCCCTCAAGAGGTGGTTCTGTCCAGCATAATTGATATTTAAAAAAAAAGGCCTGTATTCTTTCCTAAATGCACACAATATAACTGGATACAAATATGTATAGGTAAAATTGATCCAGAGAATATCCGATTGCCTGTTGGGGGATCAGGAAGGATTTTCTTTTGAATATGCTTTATTGGGTTTTTTTTACCTTCCTCTGGATCAACTGTGGGTATAGTATTGTATATATGGAGGTTTTCTATTTGTGTGTGTATTCAACATAGTTACATATGCATAGTTACATAGTAAGGTCAAAAAAAGACACAAGTTCATGAAGTCCAACCTATGTGTGTGTTTTTTGTCAGTATTACCTTGTATATCCCTCAATCTTGTGGTCCCTTAGGTGCCCATCTAATAGTTTTTTGAAAGTATCTAGTCTCCCAGCTGAAACTCACTGCTCTTACCTTAAAGAACCCCCTATGCATTTTAAGGTTAAACAGCCTTTCTTCTAATTTTAATGAATGGCTGCGTGTTCTTGTGTGCTCCCTTGTGCAGAATAGTTGTGTCCCTATTATGGGGTCACCAGTAAAGTATTTGTACATTGAAATCATATCCCCTCTCAAGCATCTCTTCTCCAGAGAGAATAAGTTCAGTGCCTGTAATCTTTTCTCATAACTAAGGTCCTCCAGTCCCTTAATTAGCTTTGTTGCCCTTCTCTGAACCATTTCCAGTTCCAGCACATCCTTCCTGAGGACTGGTGCCCAGAACTGGACGGCATACTCCAGGTACGGCCTTACCAGAGACTTGTAGAATGGGAGAATTATTGATTTGTCTCTGGTGTTAATCCCCTTATTGATGCATGCCAATATTTTGTTAGCTTTGTTTGCAGCAGCTTGGCACTGCATGCCATTGCTGAGCCTATCATTTACTAGGACCCCTAGGTCCTTTTCCATCCTAGATTCCCCCAGAGGCTCTCCACCTAGTGAGTAGTTTTTATTTGTATTCTTGGTACCCAAATACATTATTTTACATTTTTCTACATTAAACCTCATTTGTCACTTATCTGCCCACCCCATTAATTTGCTCAGATCTTCTTGAAGGTTTCCACATTCTTTGGATAAATTATTGCCCTGCTTAGCTTGGTATCATCTGCAAATATTGAAATTGAGCTGTTAACCCATCCTCCAGATCGTTTATGAATAAACTGAATAGGATTGGTCCCAGGACAGATCCCTGGGAAACCCCACTATCCACCTCAGACCATTCCGAGTATTCCCCATTTATCACCACCCTCTGGATTCGCCCCTGTAACCAGTTTTCAATCCATGTGCTCACCCTTTGATACAGATCCAGACAGACCTTAGTTTGTACAGTAGACGTTTATGGGGAACTGTATCAATTGCTTTTGCAAAATCCAGATACACCACATCTACAGGCCTTCCTTTATCTAGATGGCAGCTCACCTCCTCATAGAAGGTTAATAGATTGGTTTGGCAAGAACGATTCTTCATGATACCAGATTAACTATGTAACTACAGTAAGTAAGATTGTCAACCTGCCAGGAAGTAAATGAAAATCCTCCTCACACCCCAATTCCTAACTGTATGAGATATGGTGTTATATATTTTATAATTAATATTTTCTGTATTTTATATAGACAAAATTGATAGGTGTTTGTAAAAATGTTTACATCAGTGGTAATATAATACATTTTATAGACACAGACATACAATATATTATATATATATATGCAACAATATAACCATTTGTAGCCCTCTTATGAGGGGATTAATGGAAATAGCCTTCCCTAAACAGATTGCGGCGCTATACCTGCAGGTAATTATGAGAACCAGAGAAGCAAAACCTTTGCTAAATGAAAGAATAGGTTTAATAGAAAATTAACAGTGCCTGCACCCACGACAGCTCCTCTGTGAATAGAGGAAATTCCTTCTGGAGAAATGAATGTAAACAAAGTAATTGGGAGCAGAGGAACATACCAGTATAGAAAAAATGCTAAAACTTTATATGATAAAAGATTAGTAATAGTACAGGGTGGGCCATTTATATAGCCTCACAGTTTGATACAATCTATGATCTACACCCTGTTGAACTTTGATGAATTTTTAATCTTCTGGATGAACTTTGATGAACTTTTCCTTCTTTATATACAGGGTGGGCCATTTATATGGATACACCTTAATAAAATGGGAATGGTTGGTGACATTAACTTCCTGTTTGTGGCACATTAGTATATGTGAGGGGGGAAACTTTTCAAGATGGGTGGTGACCATGGCGGCCATTTTGAAGTCGGCCATTTTGAATCCAACTTTTGTTTTTTCAATAGGAAGAGGGTCATGTGACACATCAAACTTATTGGGAATTTCACAAGGAAAACAATGGTGTGCTTGGTTTTAACGTAACTTTATTCTTTCATGAGTTATTTACAAGTTTCTGACCACTTATAAAATGTGTTCAATGTGCTGCCCATTGTGTTGGATTGCCAATGCAACCCTCTTCTCCCACTCTTCACACACTGATAGCAACACCGCAGGAGAAATGCTAGCACAGGCTGCCAGTATCCGTAGTTTCAGGTGCTGCACATCTCGTATCTTCATAACATAGACAATTGCCTTCAGATGACCCCAAAGATAAAAGTCTAAGGGGGTCAGATCGGGAGACCTTGGGGGCCATTCAACTGGCCCACGACGACCAATCCACTTTCCAGGAAACTGTTCATCTAGGAATGCTCGGACCTGACACCCATAATGTGGTGTATAGGTAAATCAGCATTCCATTATACTCATTTGCAGGGAGTGCAGTATTGCAGAAATACCAGTTGAATACCAGGTGAAGAACTACTCAGTGATTTATCAGTAACAGTACATTAAGTTCGGTCTGAGGTCTAAAATTTATAATACCACACTATATTAGTGAATTACTTGTTATTTGTAGTTAGTTTCCTTGTCCTATATGGCTTCAGTATTTTCTAAGATGCTGATCAGGAAAAAGCACTTAATGTCTAATTACTCTAATTTTGCATAATTTGTATTACATTTTTTTTATTTTCATTTTCAATTTGTATTATTTTTATATCTATTGTTATTCTATTATTTTCCTCAGACGCGGACCACAATGTCAGTAATGAGTAAGGAGTACATAGCACCCCTACTCATTCACATTAAAAAAGGTAAATAGTAGATAAAGACACTCACATTTTGAGAAATCCTCTGTTAAAAAAACTAAAAAAAAAAAAAAAAACCTAAAAAAATTCCAACAATGTAAATCCATTGTCAATGATCCAGCAATGCAGATACAGTCAAGCACTATGAATAAAGCCCATTGAAAAAAACAAGCTTACCCAATTCAATCTCTGTATCTCACCAAATGACAAATTCCTTGCTGGCAGCTGAAATGTAAACAAATAGACAGGGGATGGCCATGCCCATATTTGGTCAGTGATGTCAGCATTTATCTCTGGCCCCTTTGTGTATATTTGGTTGTCAGCTGGGAATTTGTTATTCAGTGAGGTGCAGCGATGGGATCAACCATGCCATCAGGTTGGTGTTTTTTGTTTCAGTGGACATCGTTCATCGTGATTGACGAGGATCTGCATTGCTGGACAATGGGTTGTCAGGACACTGGTGGCTGCTGGCTCCCTAACAATGAGGTGCCCTGTGGAAATGGACATGTTTAGTAGTCTTAGTAATACCTCTACCAAAAATGATTTTCCCATGCAGCCAGACATTGAGGGCTTGGTGTACAAGCTGAACAGCTGAACATTCCATTTAGTTTGGCTGTTTAGCAAACTCTGATCAGGCAGAATTTGTGCCGTACATGGGTTTAATCCAAATCCAAGGCTGATCTTTTGTTGTGGGAGTGAATATATGGAATGCATGCTCTAACTGTTAATGTAAACATGATGGTACATGTTAGAAATAGGGATGAGCCAAACACATCTCAATGCAGTTCAAGACGAGTTCAGCAAACTTTTTTTTACTAAAGTTTTGAAGGCAATGGGAGCCGAATCTTAAAAAAATATTTCTCGCCATTTTCTAGGCTAATAGGCAATGATATTTCAAACAAATGGTATGGGGGTGAGCACTGCTCTAAAGAGCATGTACCAAAGTAAAAAAAAGTTTCAAAAATGGGGGGAGCAGAGATTTTAATAATGCTTAAAATGAAACATTAAAAATGCAAAGTTCCTTTAAATAACATGCCTCAGGGGGTGCCCTAGCCTACATGTGAAGTGGTGCATCTGTACAATGTATGCAACCTCCTGCAGCAAAACTGATATTTACAAAAAAAATGCTGTTTTAAATTGAAGGCAAATGACGCTCCCAGCTGCTTATTTCTGTTTCTATGAATTTTAAGGGGACCCCACGCAAAAAGCAAAAAATGCACAGCATATTTGCTAATTTATGGTGCACTTACCATCTAGTGTGCCCTGCCATTGCTCCATCCACATCTTCTTCTGGGTTTGGTGCTTTCTATCTTTGGGTTCTGATGATGCAACTCCTGTATTCATTTCACACCTTTAGCATTCAGTGTTTGTCATCAGTATGTTAATTTAATTGGTGTTGGTATTGGCATTGCACTTTGTGCTTTCCATGTATCATTTAATGAATACATGCAAATGTGGAATAATTGTGAGAAATAGTAGTAATGAAGTTCGTAACAACTCTAATTTTCCATCTCTTTTTCCATCTGCAATAGAGAATTGAACCAACTTTTCCAAAATTTGTAAAATGAGTAAGGATTTTTTTTCAGAGCAAAGAAAAATCAGCTTGTTAAAAACAAAGAAATTACGATCTTGCATTCTTGTAACATATTCTATATATTATATTCCTCATTGGAATCATTTTGATTGTGTACCTGCTACAAAAACAGTTCACGGAAATCATGCCTGATAAATTATGCTAATTTTCTGCACATCGGCTCAAATCAAAGCACATTCCAGATTCCACAGAAGTATGTAAAGAGCAGAGTCCTTATTTTTTCCCAGCTACAAGAAAGTTGTTCTTCCCCATCAGCAGAAATCATTACCTATCATTACCATCAAGAATCATATGAAGCGTTGCAAGCTAATTGACATTGGTATGACAGGATTTATTGAACCTAAAATGAACAATCATTAAGCGAGTGTAAGTCACATTTTTAAGCTTTTATAGGATATGATTTTTTTTTTATTTATGAAATAATAATTCTGGATCAGCCTTATGACAGGTCACAAGATCCATGCGGTGTGCACGCTGAATAAATAAAGGGTTAATGTGAACTGTCTAATATGGTTAACAAAAGCAGTGAATGGAAGCACAACAGTACATGTAAATTGTATGTCACTTTTCATATAAAATCATTATTATTATTACCAACTTGTAAATAAAACATTCCGGTATGTATAAAAAGGTAAAAATGAATAATAAAACTGAAGATACTCTAGGGATAAAACTGGGGTGGTGCTTAGGTGTGGAGTTTATAGGTGCTGAAGCAAGTACCTGAAAATATTGCTCTAGCACCAGCACAGCATCCCCCAAATAATCGGAGAACACTGGGATTGAGTACAAAAACACTGGATGTAATAGGCAATGCAGCATAACCATAAGACACCAGGATGTATGCAGAATTTCAAGCACAAGTCAGTCAGTGGCATATTGAGTAGGAATAAGTGAAATCGCAATGGTTCAATTTGTGGGTTGTTTATCAAACTCATTGTAAATTCCAGTAATTGTAAAAAAAAAATATTGTTAAGTGGGGTTAAGGCCCTCCATTTTATGCAACTTAATGGGGGATGTGGGAAAAAGACTATTTCTTTCTAATATTATTACTTTCTAATGCTTAGGGGTGCCTTTAAGCTGTATATGTTGTTAAAGTGATAATAAAGGTTTGCTTTTTATTTGATTAAAATAACAAACATACCATACTTAAGCCCCGTACACACGATCAGAAAATTGTACAAAAAATACCACTTTTCGAAGCGATCGTACGATAATCGGATCGTTAGTAAAGAGCTTTCGAGAGCCGATCATGACAGTTCATCCGATATTATCTGATCGGACATGCAGGAAAAATGTTCTCTTGCAATGCCTAATTGTATGATTTTCGTTTAACCAGTACAGTTGTCATTTGAAAATGCAATACAAATACACTACAACACATAACTTCTGATTCTTTATTCTGCCATACAAGAATTTTCGTGACTCTTCAGATTCGATCTGAGATTAGCATGCAAAAAAAAAACGGACAATCATTCATCCGATAGTCTCAACGTGTGTACCGGGTATTACTTGCTCAGTGCAATGCACAAAGCAGCCCTGATCCTCATCTCCTCGAGTCCCCCGCCGGTGCTCCAGGCTTCACCCTCAAGCTGAGTGCCCCCATAGCAAGCAAGTCATACACAACATTTAAACAATTTGTTTTGACATTTGCTAAATCACACAACTTATGAAGCTTTTCAGGCCAAAAAAACCCATAATAAGCATTACTAAGCCCACAGCAGTAAAATCAGTCTGTATGTGCAGTAAAGCATGCTTGTTATACTCACTGTGGAACCTGAGGGGTTATTGCTCTGCATTGTGTATAAAGGCTGTGTTATCCTGTCTCTCTGATCCCCCTCTTCTTTAACTGACTCCAACTCATCTTGTGATAGAACAGAGCATTAGGAGTCAGGCTGCACATGCCAGTTTGGTGTGTATTGCTAGAAAGCTATTTTTCTTTGGAGGGTGCATGTGATCAGATCAGGGGAGACTGAAAACTCCTCCTACAAGCTTTAAGCAGAGACTGATGCAAGTCAAAAGACTGCTATATACTGCTGATGAGAAAAGGTATTTAGCAGTTTATATTTACTAAACTAATTACATTTCCATGTTCTGTGTACTGTGGGAGACCAGATATGGTGAATGCAGATTCTGGGTTTAGTAACACTTTAAGTGTATATTTTTCACAGGAAAAAAGAAGCAATATGGTACAGATCCCATAAATAGTATTTATACAATCTGTTGTAGGCTGTGTTTTGCTAAGTCCCACAACTCATGCAGCCTTTCAGGCCCAAAAAACACAATAAAGTGTATATTTTTCAAAGAAAAAAAAACAAGGAATAGTGTACAGACTCCAAAAACAGTATTTTGCTGTTGACTACATTTTCATAAAGACACATTGCATGTATTTGTTAAGCCAAAGATTTCTTATCTAACCCTATTGTGGCCGAAGATGTAAGGCTCATGTTGAAACAGGACCACTTCCAACCTTACGTCATCGGCATTCTCTTCTGCTATAAACTCACATTTTCTTCATTGCCCATCATTAACCTATAACTGAAATGTCCCCTAGACTTTTCTGATTAAATGAATGGTTGTGATAAGACACTGACAAGTGTGCACACCTCTCCCTGCTTCCTCCTGCTCTCTACCCTGCCTGTCACTGTTTCCCCCTACAGTGCACTTGCAATCGGCTACATGGGCCTTTCAGTTCCCTCTGCTTTCTCCTTAATGTGCCACCTGACCCCCCCCCCCCCACCCAGGCTATGCAAACTTGGCCTCAAATATGAACCTGTACACTGCTGTGGGGGACGTTTCAGAATGGAGAGTGGGGGAAGGGGCTAGTAAATATGTAATTTACCGACCCCTTCCTTTTCTAAATGAAATCAGTGAACACACACACTCACTCATTGTGTTTATTCACAACTGAAGCATAGTAAACTATTTACTATGCTTTGATTTGTAAATGGAGTGGAAGCCACTCAGCACAGAGCACTTCCCATCCATTCACTGTCCAGTGCAGCTGAGGCTGCAGAGAAAGGCATGTGTGTTTGAGCTTTGGGGTGCACACCCTAATGCAATAGACTGCGCTCATCTATGCATACAGCATTGCAGATCTGGTGTTACCGCAATGCATAGGTGTGAGGCCAACCTCCAGATTTTTAGGGTGTGTTTTGCTTATTTACAAAAAAAGGCACAATTTATAATTTACATAATTTGTTATTTTTTAGGTGAATGGAGTTCATCTTTTAGATTTATTTGGAATTTTGTTCAAAGTTATGTTGTGCTTGCGTTTGCTTATAATCATTTTGGTGGAATTATATAGACAATATCATTTTATTAATAGTTGTAATAGTGATTTATCCCTGCCTGGAACATCTATGCCTGGCCTGAATGTAGCAAAGTAGATTACCGCAGACAACCTTCAAATAGGTCCAAACATCCACAAATATCTTTATCACATGCAGAAGGTTCAGGCAAACAATAAGATGCAGTAAATGTTGATAAAATGTTTAAGGTGGACAAAATTAATATTTTCTATCCTATCCTCAATATGTGCATTGTGGGAACAAAACACAAACTCACAAATAAGGAAGGAGGAAATTAAATCATACAAAGTGGGAGGAATTACAGAAATTACATGCAACTAAAACAATGACCACAGGGTGGCAGCAGAACCATAAACAATTACCTAGAGAATTGCATTGCTTCTATAACTGCTCAAGGTGGAACAACCATATTTTATTTGATCAGTCCTGTGCTTTCAGAAAATACATGGCTTGGGAAGGATGGTGGGGCTTTTACAAACTCTGAGCTGAAAGTAAAAATGATTAAAAAAAGTGAAAAAATTAGCAAAAATGGTTTGGCCAGCTAAGGTTAAAAAAGACAAAAAAGGGGGCTAAAGGACTCCCCCCGTAGAGGTCCGCAATAAAGGCAATACCTGAAATTTGCTGGATACGTCAAGCAAATCTCATGAACATCCAATCAGTAGTGGATGTGGTCCACAAGGGCTGAAAACTGCAATTATACTAAAAGATGGTGCCAAAAGGGGCACCAAAGAGCCCGCACAAGGACACTGTATCATAAAAACTCACATTTATTGATATGCGTTAAAACCAAAGACATAACAAAAAAAAAACACCACCATTGATGTATTAAATTAAAAAATGACAACGTTGTCAATAAAAACCAGGGGACCCCGGCCGGCCTATGGCCTATCAAACGCCACCCACTCACACACTGCACAACAAATTGCAGGGAGGTTGCACAATAATGTGCTAATATGTAAAAGTGGAGCAATGCTGTATGCAATTGGCAAGTGGAGTGCAGGCAGTACCATCCACGTGAGGAGCTGTTGTAATGAAATAGACCAGAGAGCAGTTCACATATGTTGGAGGAGCATCCCTGGGGTCAATAAGTTCAAATGACCACAGTGGCCGGGATGACTGATATTACAGCGTGAGATGTACTACACTCCCGCAACCGTGTCTTGGAGACAGATCACTGAATGGGAGCTACTTGTCCAGAAAAGCAGCGCTCACCTTTCTTCACCAACTGCTCTCTGGTTTATTTCATTACCAAAGACATAACAAAAAAAAAACACCACCATTGATGTATTAAATTAAAAAATGACAACGTTGTCAATAAAAACCAGGGGACCCCGGCCGGCCTATGGCCTATCAAACGCCACCCACTCACACACTGCACAACAAATTGCAGGGAGGTTGCACAATAATGTGCTAATATGTAAAAGTGGAGCAATGCTGTATGCAATTGGCAAGTGGAGTGCAGGCAGTACCATCCACGTGAGGAGCTGTTGTAATGAAATAGACCAGAGAGCAGTTCACATATGTTGGAGGAGCATCCCTGGGGTCAATAAGTTCAAATGACCACAGTGGCCGGGATGACTGATATTACAGCGTGAGATGTACTACACTCCCGCAACCGTGTCTTGGAGACAGATCACTGAATGGGAGCTACTTGTCCAGAAAAGCAGCGCTCACCTTTCTTCACCAACTGCTCTCTGGTTTATTTCATTACCAAAGACATAACAAAAAAAAAACACCACCATTGATGTATTAAATTAAAAAATGACAACGTTGTCAATAAAAACCAGGGGACCCCGGCCGGCCTATGGCCTATCAAACGCCACCCACTCACACACTGCACAACAAATTGCAGGTGTGCAATTTGTTGTGCAGTGTGTGAGTAAGAACAGTGAACAGTAAGAGCTGTGAAAATGTGGAATAGACTCCCCCCAGAGGTGGTTTTGTCCAGCACGGTTGATGCTTTAAAAAAGGCCTGGATTCTTTCCTTAATGTAAATAATATAACTGGGTACTAACATCTTTAGGTAAAGTTGATCCAGGGTGAATCCGATTGCCTCTCGGGGAATCAGGAAGGAATTTTTTCCCCCGTTATAGAAAATTGGATCCATGCTTTGCTGGGTTTTTTTGCCTTCCTCTGGATCAACTGTGGGTGAAGGATTGTATATGGGATTATTTGGTTGTATGTGTGTATGTGTATATGTGTATATATATATGTATATACATTTTTTTTTTTTTTTGGTTGAACTGGATGGACTTGTGTCTTTTTTCAACCTGACTAACTATGTAACTATGTAACTATGTGAGTGTGGGAGTGCGTGGTGTTTGATAGGCCATATGGCCGGCAGGGGTCCCCTAGTTTTTATTGACAACGTTGTCATTTTTTAATTTAATACATCAATGGTGGTGGTTTTTCTTGTTATGTCTTTGGTTTTAACGCCTATCAATAAATGTGAGTTTTTATGATAGCGTCCTTGTGCGGGCTCTTTGGTGCCCCTTTTGGCACCATCTTTTTGTATAAGCTTAAAAAAGACCTAGGTGGACGCAGCCTCTACACTGAGAACTGATCTGCTCAGTTCTCCTCTCTAATCTGAGCAAAGAGCTGATTCATGTCAGTCATTGCTGCTCTGCCCCTTCAGTGTTCACTGGAGCGCCAGGCTGAGGAGGGAAGGGAGCGGCTGGCTTAGTGTTCCATCGGTGCAGCTGAGAGGCTGTAAAGTCAGGATCTTTCCCGAGCCTGGACTGGCTAAGTGAGGTTAGATGACAGCAAGCTTTAGCCTGTTGTCGGCTGAAAATGGGTCACAGGAGTGCAGAACGAACTGCAATCCTGTGATCCATAGGAAAAGTATAGCCAAAAAAACTTTGGATATACTTCTCCTTTAAATGGACTACTGGGCCTGGCAGCAAAACAATTAAGTGTATATATTTTACAGAAAAAAAAAAGAAACATTGTACTTACCCCATAGACATAATTTAGGCACTATTCGTAGGCCGCATTTTGAACAGGAAAGACTTGTATATACACAGTATTTAAGCACCTTTAGCAGACCAAATTTTGAACCAGGGAGACAACAGCCAGTTTTTAATCAATCATTCAACATTAGACTATATAATTCTATAGAATAAAGCCAACAAAATATTGTATTCACTCCAGATTATTTAAGCACTATTATTACACTGCTTTTCACACTGAAAAAAAGTTGGCAAAATACTATAATGGCTCTTTACAAAGCATTTAAAGAGGTGCTCCAGGTTACTTCAGAAAAAAATTAAAAGTCAGCAGGTACAAATACTGTAGCTGCTGACTTTTAATATTATGACAGTTAGTTACCTGTCCACAAATCCAGCTGTCTTTTCATGCGAGCCGATTTTTCATCCTGCTCTTGGGTGCTGCCTAAGGGAAACCAGCAGTGAAGCCTCGCGCATATACAAAGCGCGCAGTGCTTTGTTAATGGCCTGGCGGCGGGGAAAGGAGGAGGGGCCGAACTTCTGATCGAGTCGTCAAGCTCAACCGGAGTGGGAATGGGTACCTGTCAAAACCAAGTACCCGCCCCCCCCCCCCCCGAAAGGTGCCAAATGTAGCAGTGGATGGGGGGAGGCGAGAAACAAGTGGAGCTTCCCCTTTATTTTGCAGAAATATTGTATTGACTCCAAACACTGTATTTGACAATTTTACTTGGTCATTTTTAAATGAGATACCAGACAGCTTGTAAAAAAAAATGAATGCTATAATTTATTGTTTCTCCCCAAAACGTCTGCAAAATATTATACTCCAGACACAGTATGTATCATAGTATGTATTTTAATCAAGAAATGACAATGCCCATAAATATTCTTGATTTGGCAGTGGAATAGGCTGTAAACTAAGAGACAAATAATGATTTACCCTGCAGCAAACACTATTTTGTAGATGAGGACCAGCTGCAAAAACATATTCTGTGGAACCTCTTCAGTGCCTGATCACAAGAATACAATGGAATCATTGAGGCACAACACAGGATTGACCCTGCAGTTTTCAAATTTTGCAGCTGGGGCCCAGCTGCCGAAAAATGAAGATGTTACTAAACCCAGTAATATAAAAATATTTAATCTGCTCCTTTGCAGTGCCCACAGCTTATAAATCTTCTTTTTGCATTAAAATACTGCCACTATATACCTTTTTGGCTGATATGTATACCACCGTCATGTGATAAACTGCAGGGTCTGCCCAAGTGCTGAGTTTTCAGGTAGGAGGAGATTTCCACTACAGCCTGTGTCCTCATGATGTTATGGGAGGTGGATTATCCATCAATCAAGATGTGACATCCCAACCACTGTATTATTTTTTAATTACTTGGTATGGAGGAGGGAGGGAGGGACTGGGCTGTCATTTAGGATCTGTATACATGCCCACATGTGTGATGTCAATATAATGTGAACTGAAAAGCTCAGCTCAACAAGGAAATGTTCTCTCCAGCAATAGAGACCAAACTGAGCATGTGCAGCTTTACTACTCTGACTGTGTCTTATCTGGCCTTGCCAAGAGAGACCCTGCAGGAGGGGGAGGAGCTGTCCATACAGGATCAAAGAGCTCCTTTTCACAATACAGAGGATTAACCGTTAAAGTTCCACAGTAAGTATAACAAGCATGCTATTCTGCATATACAGACAGATTTTACTGTTGTGGGTTTAGTAACACTTTAAGTTTGGCACCTCTGCAGTGGTGGAACACCAGAATAGGACAGTAAAGGCAGCACAAAATGTTAATGGTGTCAGGCCATCAGTGGTGGCAGTAGATGGTATTGGTGGCAGGAGCTGTGCAGGAGCTGACAATGGTTGCAGGCCAGCAGTGGTAGAAGGATATGGTAATGTTGGCGGGCCATCATTAGTGGAAAGAGCTGGTAATGGTGGCAGGAGATTGTACTGGTGGCACTTTTGACACTTTTTTGGGACCAATGACAAGTACCACTATATCACAGTCCCGATAAAAATTGCAGATTGCCACCGTTACCAGTAAAAAAATAAAAGTAAAATAAAAACGCCATGCGATTTTATTTACCAAAACTATGTAGAAGAATGCATTTTGGCCAAAACTGATGAATAAATTAGTTTTTTTTGGATATGTCTTATAGCAAAACATAAAAAAAAGGTTTTCTTTCAAAATTGTCGCTCTTTGTTTGTTTATAGCGCAAAAAATAAAAAACCGCAGAGGTGATCAAATACCACCAAGAGAAAGCTCTATTTGTAGGAAAAAAAGGACGTCAATTTTGTTTGGGTACTACGTCGAACGACCGCGCAATTGTCAGTTAAAGCGACGCAGTGCCGTATCGCAAAAAGTGCTCTGGTTAGGAAGGGGGCAAATCCTTCCAGGGCTGAAGTGGTTAAATAGCCCGCTTGGCGCCAGCATTAGTGACAGATGCATGCATAGATTAGTGAGTGCCCATGTGAGCATGCATAGATGTGCGAGTGCTCATGTACGTGCACCTTTACTCACGATTATGCACATCTGCCCGGGCATTTGCCGGTCTGCAGATGCGCATGTGTGCGCGCCGAGAGATACCAGCAGCACCATGAACATGCCTTCCCTGTCATTAGCTGTGGTGATTTTTTTCTGTCTTGCTCTGGTCAAAATGAATAAAGAAATTTCTGTTATTTGTCATGTGGCTTGTAGCTCCTGAATCAACACACAATCACTGCAAAGATGAGGTGTGACTTTTGGATTGTAAATGAAATTCATTATCTGAAGCAAAATCATTTTTTTACTTCATACTTTTGGCCTTTTATAGTTTAGTATGTTTTTGCATTATAGCTTTCCAGATTCTGCAATCTGCTTTTAAATGACTTTTGATGATTGGTTTGGTTTCAACAGAACCCCTCATTTTGCACTTCTTGATTAGAGTTTGAACACTGCTGATTGACATTCCCAATTCCTTGGATATCTTTTTATGTCCCTTTCCTGTTTTATAAAGTTCAACTACCTTTTCTCGCAGATCCTTTGACAATTCTTTTGTTTTCCTCATGACTCAGAATCCAGAAATGTCAGTGCAGCACTGGATGAAAGATGCAAGGGTCTGTCAGGAGTCCAGAAACGCATTGACCTTTTATACACACGCACTAATTAGATGCAAACAGATCACAGGTGAGGATGGTTACCTTTAATAGCCATTCAAACCCCTTTGTGTGCATGTTATCAGGCCAGAATCACCAGGGTATGTAAACTTTTGATCAGGGTCATTTGGGTAGTTTCTGTTTTCATTATGATTAGAGTAAACACAGTTGATTTGTGACAAATGGCTTCAGCCAAACACTAACCATGAGTGAAAGAAATGTTTTTGTGTTATCATTCATATTCTCTGAAAAATGGCACAGAAATCATAAATTCTGCCAGGCTATGTAAACTTATGAGCACAACTGTATATATATATATATATATATATATATATACAGTATCTCACAAAAGTGAGTACACCCCTCACATTTTTGTAAATATTTTATTATATCTTTTCATGTGACAACACTGGAGAAATGACACTTTGCTACAATGTAAAGTAGTGAGTGTACAGCTTGCATAACAGTGTAAATTTGCCTAAACTGCTGGCAACAAAAGTTAGTACACCCCTAAGTGAAAATCTCCAAATTGGGCCTGAAAGTGTCACTATTTTGTGTAACCACCATTATTTTCCAGCACTGCCTTAACCCTCTTGGGCATGGAGTTCACCAAAGCTTCACAGGTTGCTGCTGAAGCCCTCTTCCACTCCTCCATGATGACATCACGGAGCTGGTGGAAGTTAGAGACCCTGTTCTCCTCCACCTTCCGTTTGAGGATGCCCCACAGATGCTCAATAGGGTTTAGGTCTGGAGACATGCTTGGCCAGTCCATTACCTTTACCCTCAGCTTCTTTAGCAAGGCAGTGGTTGTCTTGTAGTTGTGTTTGGGGTCATTATCATGTTGGAATAGCAGCTTCTGTGCCTACAGTGAAAAGTAGTGGTGGTGGACATGGTGCATCCTCTGCAGACAGGTCACGCTTGTCCTTTTTTCTGCTGTTGGTTGTGTTATTGAGCCACAACATGCAGAATAGTTGGTGGAGTGGATAACTAAGCCATCCTCATCCTCCTCTTCCTCTGTCACCCAGGCTCATACTAGTTTGCCTTCCAACGCAGCTGCCAAAGTGGCCCATTCCACCGGATCCTTGTCCACAGTTACTCCTTCTATAGCCCAACCATCATGCAATGGAAGAGTCACCAGAATTATTCAACTTCAGTGTCGGTTACATGCTGATGGAGGATGCGCGGCAATTTGAAGGCTCTGATGTTGGTTTCCAGGTTGAGGAAGGGAGTAACAAGAGCCTAGAGAAAGGGGGTGCCACAGAAGGACAAGAAACTAGCAGTCATGTTCCCCCAGCTGCAGCATACTGACAAGTTTTCTTCAGTGACAAGGAGGGAGGGGATGATGAGGGCACTGACTGTACTTGGGTGCCTGAGAGAAGAGAGGAGGAAAGTGAGGAGGAGGAGGCACAATTCCAATGAGGCAGGATGTCCTCCATGGGCCAGCTAAAGGGCAGCCACCCTATTGCATCACACCACAGAGCTCTGCAGGTGCAGGGAGCTGCTGACTCTCCGCTGACTTTCAAAAATTCATGTTGTGTGGTGTGGGCTTTTTTGAACACTTGTACAGTAGATCGCACGGTTGCTGTTTGCAATCTATGTCTGAAGCGCCAGAACAGCAGCCACTTGGGCACCACATGCTTGACAAGACATATGACGACCTGCCATGCAGTCTGTTGGCAACAGCACCTGAAAGACCCACATCATAAAACAATGCAGACTTCTCCTTGCTCCTCATCTGTGATCTCAACCCCTACTATACCTCCAGTCCTCTCCAAAGCCTGCACTCAGAGGAATGAAGTTATAGCAATGGGTGCTACAAGTACTTGCAGTCAATCTGCTAGCAGTACACCACCAGTTGATTTCAGCAGCCAAATCTCCCCACTCCAGTTGCTGAACCATAAAAACAAATACTGTCCCAGCCATCCACATGCTCAGCGTCTAAATGCTAGCCTAGCCAAATTGCTAGCACTACAACTGTTGCCTTTTCAGCTGGTAGACCCTGCCCCCTTTCATAAATTTGTGGAATGTGCTGTACCACAGTGGCAGGTTCCAAAAATACATTTATTTTCATGTAAGGCTATTACAGCTCTCAATCGTCACGTGGAAGGCAATGTTTTGGCCTTCTTGGACAGGGCGGTAAGCAACAAGGTTCATATTACAGCTGATTTATGGTCCAGCAGGTATGGCCAGGGATGTTACCTTTCCTTCAGGGCACACTGGGTAACTCTGCTGGTAGCTGGGAAGGATGCACGACAGGGTTCAGTGTTTGAACTAGTTCCGCCACCACGCCTCCAAAAAAATGGTGGCAATTCTGCCACATTTGCTTCCTCCACCCCTCCTCTTCTTCTTTCTCTGTGGCCTCTTCTGCAGAAGTGTCCTCTGAACCAGCAGTGCTCCCTAAGCATTTAAGGGGCTGCACAAGTAGTCAGGCTAAAAAATGCCAGGCGGTGCTTCAGTTGGTCTGTGTAGGGGACAGAAGCTACACGGGGGAGAGATTCTATCAGCTCTGCAGGGGCAGGTTTAGAGACGCCACGGCAGCTTAAGCCAGGAATGGGTGTATGCGACAAGGACACCAACCTTCTCTCTGCCCTCCGACAGGGACACTTGACACACATTCCCTGCTCGGCACACGTCTTGAATTTGGTGGTTCATTGTCTCTTGACCAGGTACCCAGGGTTACCACATATTCTGAGGCAGGCCAGAAAGGTCTGTGGTCATTTCCAGTGGTCATACAATGCCAGTGCTCGGCTGGCTGACATTCGGCGGGAATTCAACCTGCCCACCAACCGCCTCATTTGTGACATGCCCACCAGGTGGAACTCAACATTGGCAATGCTGCAGCGGCTGCACACACAGCAGAGGGCCATCAATGAGTAACTGTGTGAGTATGGCACCAGGACAGGCTCAGTGCAGTGACTGCACACACAGCAGAGGGCCATCAATGAGTATCTGTGTGACTATGGCACCAGGACAGGCTCAGGGGGTTGGCTTCTCTTCATCACTCCAGTGGCTATTGATCAAGGATGCATGCACTGTCCTTTCACCATTTGAGGAGGCCACAAGGATGGTGAGCAGTGTTAATGCATGCATCAGTGACACTGTCCCTCTAGTCTTCCTGCTGGAGCACAGACTTCGTGGAATCATGGAAAGGGCACTTGAGGCAGAACAGTGGGAGGAAGAGGAGGACTTCCTTTCCTCTCAAGGCCCCGTTATGCAGATAGCATTCCTGCAGGGCCACCAAACACACAGGAAGAAGAGGAGGGGGAGGATTGTGTCAGCACGGATGTAGAGGATAACATGCAGCTATCTTGGATGGGTTTTCAGTCCCCAGAAACTCAAGGAGTTGTACGTGGCTGGGAGGAGGTAGTTCCTGACAATGTCATCCTCAGTGACCCAGAGGGCTCTCATGCCTCCTCAAACTTATGCTGCATGGACTTCCTGATTCTGCAAAGCCTGCCAAAAGACCCCAGGTATTGTGGTATCAAGGAGAGGGATCATTAATGGCTGGCAACCCTTCTTGATCCACTTTACAAGGGTAAAGTTGCAGAGCTCATCCTGCCTTCGCAGAGGGAGCAGAGGATGAAACATCTTCAGGATACCTTGAAGAAAAGTTTGTGCAATGCCTTTCCAGACCCAGGGAGGTTACCATATCCTGGTGCTGGACAATGTGTTTCTGAGGCTTCATTTGGTCAGAGGCAGAGAGGTGGGGAATGTGGCTGGCTGACCGATGCCTTTAAACAATTCTTCAGTCCTCAGCACCCGGGGCAACCATCGGCAGGGTCTGCATTATATGGTGCAGGAATATCTAGGGCCAAGAGCAGACTTAGAGACCTTTCCAACTGAGCATCCACTGAGTTACTGGGTCTTGAGGATGGCCCACTGGCTTGAACTTGCTGAATATGCAATCGAGCTACTGGCCTGCATCCAGCGTGCTTTCTGAACTGACATTCAGTGCTGCTGGAGGGTTCATAATGGATCAAAGCGTGTGCCTGTCCACAGACTCCGTTGATAGGCTTACATTTATAAAAATGAATCAGTCCTGGATCAGCAACTATCAAGCCGTTGATGCTGATGTAACTGATTGAATTTGCTAGGGATCTGGGATCCTTTGAAGACTGCCTATGCTGCCTATTCTTCCTGAATTTTGATGATGCTAGCTTCCAACAATAGTTTTGGTTTAGGGCACCACCAACACCCAAGGCCCAATTTTTCTGCACCTGTTTTACAGGGGCATGTCATTCATTTTTTTAAATAATTTTAAACATTCAGGCCCGTTCCTGCCCCCAACAAGAGTAACTGTGACAGAGGGGTGGCTGTGGATGTGGTATACTTGGATTTTGCAAAAGCGTTTCACACTGTTCCCCACACACGGCTATGTGTAAGGTAAACTCTACAGACTTGGAAAGATCAGTTTGCAAATGGATAGAAAACTGGCTAAAAGACCGAATTCAGAGAGTAGTGGTTAATGATTCTTACTCTGAATGGTCTAAGGTTATCAGTGGTGTACCCCAAGGTTCAGTGTTGGGACCCTTACTTTTCAATATATTTATAAATGATATAGGGTCTGGGATTAAAAGTACCATTTCAGTGCATGCAGATGACAGCCATGCAGTGGAATAACGTCCTTACAGGATGTCTCCAACTTACAAGCAGACCTCAATGTACTGTCTAATTGGGCGACTATGTGGCTAGGTTTAATATTGATAAATGTTATCAATTAGTATCAAGTTATGCAATTGGGGGCTAAGAATATGCATTCATCGTACATACTAGGGCGAGTACAACTGGGGGAATCCATAGTAGAGAAGGATCTGGGAGTTTTAGTAGATCATAAGATTAATAATGGCATGCAATGCCAAGCTGTGGTTTCCAAAGCAAGCAAAATCCTTTCTTGTATTAACCTCCCTGGCGGTATGATTATGTCAGGAATTTTGTTCCAAAAGCGGTACGATTATTTTGCATGGAAATTTGGGGTTTTATATTGTAGGCCTGCAATTCTTAGGAATAACTCACTTAAATCTGTCCAAACAACAGTCTAGTAGACATCCCGGGTATGAAAAAGTTTGAAAAATGAAATCATAAATTATAATATAATAAATAACTAAAAATAATTATCAAAAATAATAATATAATAGTAATAAAATGTATTCAATAATGTAATCAAACCAAAAACGCAGAAATTTGCTCAGTTGCAGAATTGTCGCTGTCGTCACTTTCAGTTTCTGATGATAAATTTCCTCAAAAATCAGTATCAGTCAATTCTGCAAATGATTCTTATTTACTATCGCTGTTTTCTAGCTGATCAAAAAATGCTTTTGACGTAAAGGGACGCTTTTTGGTTGCCATGGACATTGTCATGTTTCCAGGCAGAAAGAATGACATTCATTATATAAAAGTGCATGCAGGGCCCTGGGCAAACCACTAGGGACAAAGGGGATGTGTAATGATTTCATACAGTAATGTAATCTATAAGACTACAGTGTACTGTATGTGTAGTGTGTGTTTCACTTTTTGAATTTCCCGCCGGTCTCCGTCCCCGTGCGACGCGACGCTCGCAGGGAATGGAGCCCGGCACACAGAGGCATCGGAGCCGCGGACATAGCCCGCAGACACGGCGGGGGACATCGCTGGGTCCAGGGGACAAGGTGAGTAGCGCTGCCTGGATCCAGCGATGCAAGCCTGAGTGTGGCTCGGGGTTACCGCTCTTGGTACTGAAATTCCACCCCGAGCCACACTCGGGAATACCGCTAGGAAGGTTAAGAGAGATATGGACTCCAGAGAAGAGGAGATTGAGGGGGGGGGGGGGATATGATCAACATGTACAAATACATAAGAGGTCCATATAGTGAACTTGGTGTTGAGTTATTTACTTTAAGGTCATCACAAAGGACAAGAGGGCACTCTTTACGTCTGGAGGAAAAAAGATTTAATCTCTAAAAGGTTTCTTCACATTTAGAGCTGTGAAAATGGGAATAGACTCCCTCCAGGGGTGGTTTTGGCCAGCACGATAGGTTGCTTTAACCAAGGCCTGGATTCTTTCCTTAATGTAAATAATATAACTGGGTACTAACATTTTTAGGTAAAGTTGATCCAGGATGAATCCGATTGCCTCTCGGGGGATCAGGAAGGATTATTTCTCCCCGCTATAGCAAATTGGATGATGCTTTGCTGGGGTTATTTGCCTTCCTCTGGATCAACTGTGAGTGAAGGATTGTATGGTTATATATAATTTTTTTTTTTTTTTTTTGGTTGAACTGGATGGACTTGTGTCTTTTTTCAACCTGACTAACTATGTAACTATGACAATTTTATGCAGTCCCCGTAGTATATATAATACAGTTCAGACTATATGGTGCAGTCAGTGTAGCATATATAACACAGTGTATTGAAGTGGTTTAAGGGAACCCTATGATAGAAGTAGGAAAAAAAACATTAAGGGGTCCCTCCCCCCCAAAAAAAAAACAGTGGGAGGGCTACCGCCGACTGACCTATTTTTGCTTTGACAGTTTATTTATAGTTAAGGGCAAGCCCACTTGGTGATGTAAGTGGGTGACCCCGTCCCCTTCTGACGTGATGTAACGTTAAGCACCCACCCCCCCATGTTGAGGGCATGTAGCCTGGTACAGGTCAGGAGGGGGGTGCTCACTCACCCATTCTGCCCGGCCAGGTTGCATGCTCGGATAACGGTCTGGTATGGATTTTGGAGGGGGACCCCACGTCAAATTTTTAAAAAAATGTGTCATGGAGTTCCCCTTAAAATCCATACAAGACCCGAAGGGCCTGGTATGAACTGGGGGGGGGGGGGAACAACCCCCATGCCATTTTTTTGCAGTGACTTTTATCTATATTGCCGGAAATCGGCAATACATTACAGTGATTTTAAATGGCGTTTTTCCTTTAGAAATGTCATTTTGCTCCAGTACTGTTCTACACATCGCACAGATGCACTACTTTACAGGCAGACCAAGGGGACCTCCCAGGCACGATAGTTAAAGGAATATTTCATTTTTATTTTTTCACTTTAATCATTATTAAAATCACTGCTCCTGAAAAAAACAATTGTTTTAAAAACTTTTTTTTTGCATTGATACATGTTCCCTAGGGCAGTACCTAGGTCTCCATACACTTTTTATGGCATTACCTTGCATATAAGCCTTTAAATTTTTGATTTTTCATGTTCATGTCCCATAGACTTTAATAGGGTTCGTATGTTATTACAAATTCATAATAATATTTATAATAGTAGCAGGTTATGAATGCGCTATGACCTGGTTCTCAACTTTTTCTCTGGGTGGGTGTCTGGGCCCATAACCTCTTAGAAATTCTGCATATAGCCTTACAGAATAGACAATGCACAGTCCACACGGGCTTATCTGCTGCTTTACTGCAGTCAGGAAAAGGAAACTTTTTTATTATCAGAGAAAGACATAGAGTATACAGTACCATAGATGCAGCTACAGACTTATAAACACTGTCATCTACTGGCTGATGTAGTTGTCACACAAAATACAAATGAACATTGTATTCCAACAGTATGTGAAACCTTGGGGCAAAATTAGGAATCTTGTTAGATGCAGCCAAGTGATTTTGCAAAAGGAATTTCTTGATGTCATGCATTGCTTAGCCTGATTTTGGTATGATATGTTGTGTTTAATATTTTGTGTCCCAAGAGCTGTATTTGATTGTTGATGGATTATAAATACAGGATAGTTTTCTGCTAAACCATGTGCGTCTACTAAGTAGACCCCTTTCACACTGAGGCAGTTTCCAAGCGTTTTAGCAATTGAAATAGCCTCTAAAAAGCACATGGAAACTGCCTCCCATTCTGTGCAGTGTGTGCTTTCACACTGGGGCGGTGCGCTTGTGGGACGTTAGGAAAAGTCCTGCAAGCAGCATCTTTGGGGCGCTGTATTTAGCGCTCTCAAAATGCCTCTGCCCATTGCACTGAATGGGCAGAGCTTCCAAAACGCCTTAAAATCGCTTTGAAAATGCTTTGAAAGCATAGCAAAACTGGACTTTTAACCTTTTTTTAAAGGTAAAAACCACCCCACTAGTGGCCGAAAAGCGCCGCTAAAACACAGCTAAAGCGCCACAAAAACGAACGGTGCTTTACCGCTAACAGCACAATGCTGCAGTGTGAAAGGAGTCTTAATGTTTCTGTATTTTCTTTATTTCAGAACTGTATATTTTTCTTATTTCTGGGGCAAATAACAAGTGTTTTCATTCCAAAGCAATATTGAAGTGTTGTGTTTTTATGTTAAAGGTAGCTGAATAATGAGCATGTTTTCTGATGTGTGCCTCATATTTTACTTAGGTACTTGCCATTTTCGCAGAGCTGTATTCACTATATTGACCCTCATAAACAGCCTCATATACAGTATCTCACAAAAATGAGTACAACCCTTATATTTTTGTAAATATTTTATTCTATCTTTTCAACACTGAAGAAATGACACTTTGCTACAATGTAAAGTAGTGAGAGTACAGCTTGTATAACAGTGTAAATTTGCTGTCCCCTCAAAATAACTCAACGCACAGCCATTAATGTCTAAACCACTGGCAACAAAAGTGAGTACAACCCTAAGTGAAAATCTCCAAATTGGACCCAAAGTGTCAATATTTTGTGTGGCCACCATTATTTTCCAGCACTGTCTTAACCCTCTTGGGCATGGAGTTCACCAGAGCGTCACAGGTTGCCACTGGAGTCCTCTTCCACTCCGTGACGAGACCTTGCGCTCCTCCCCCTTCCGTTTCAGGATACCCCACAGATGCTCAATAAGATTTAGGTCTGGAGACATGCTTGGTCAGTCCATCACCTTTACCCTCAGCTTTTTTAGCAAGGCAGTGGTCATCTTGGAGGCATGTTTGGGGTTGTTTTTTTTTTAAATTCAGTATTCTTTAATGAAATATTTTCATTTACAGTATCTCACAAAAGTGAGTACACCCCTCACATTTTTGTAAATATTTTATTATATCTTTTAATGTGACAACACTGAAGAAATGACACTTTGCTACAAAACTAGTAAACTAGTGAGTGTACAGCTTGTATAACAGTGTCAATTTGCTGTCCCCTCAAAATAACTCAACACACAGCCATTAATGCTGCTGGCAACAAAAGTGAGTACACCCCTAAGTGAAAATGTCCAAATTGGGCCCAATTAGCCATTTTCCCTCCCCGGTGTCATGTGACTCGTTAGTGTTACAAGGTGTCAGGTGTAAATGGAGAGCAGGTATGTTAAATTTGGTGTTATGGCTCTCACTCTCTCATACCGGTCACTGGAAGTTCAGCATGGCACCTCATGGCAAAGAACTTTCAGAGGATCTGGAAAAAAGAATTATTGCTCTACATAAAGATGGCCTAGGCTAAGAAGATTGCCAAAACCCACGGTGGCCAAGACTATACAGTGGTTTAACAGGACAGATTCCACTCAGAACAGGCCTCGCCACGATCGACCAAAGATGTTGAGTGCACGTGCTCAGCGTCATATCCAGAGGTTGTCTTTGGGAAATAGACATATGAGTGCTGCCAGAATTGCTGCAGAGGTTGAAGGGGTGGGGGTCAGCCTATCAGTGCTCAGACCCGGCCCAGACTGGGACGAAAAATAGGCCCGGGCAATTTAGACTGAGCAGCCAACTTTTCCAGGAACGGGGGAAGGGGGGTCGGTAGGCATTCGCCGGGGGTGGCTGGTGTTGGTCCTCCATACTGTAATATGCAGACAGGCGACTGAACAGTAAAGGGGCACTGTAATGATTACAGTGCCCCTTTACAGTGCAGTGCCTCTGCAATCATGCCCCCCTTTTCTCTGAAATCATAGTGCCCCCTTTTACTCTCTGCTCACTGTGCTGATCTCCAGCTCATCCTACCCATTGCTCCCTTACATCCCAGTCTGCACAGAGCCCCCCTACATCAGAGTCTGCACACACGTCTGACCCTACATTCCCTCGTTACCCATCCTACTCGACCTCTAGTCGTGTCTCTACA
>BLSH010373387.1:1257592-1284641 GCA_018402905.1 Glandirana rugosa | reverse complement strand
TGAACAGCAATTACCAGCGTGACATTTGTTTATTATATCGCGAGTTGGTTTGACGTTTTGTGTGTTGTACTTATGTTAGTTTTATCTAGTACTAGTAATATTTCACTTTTTTATATTATTTTGTTTTAATCTCTTGATGACTTTCAAGTATAATCACGTTTTTCTTTTTTTCCCTTTTTAATACTATACACAGAGTTAGATGTCGTCTCCATCCGTTGGACCCCGGGAGGTCAACGACGTCTTGATGTTCAGGGTAGTACGGAGACCCTCATTAACATTGACGGTCGGAACGTTACGGAGTACTGGCCCACCCTGTAGATCAGGGGTAAGCAACCAGTAGCCCTCCAGCTGTTGTAGAACTACATTTCCCATGAGGCATTGCAAGGCTGGCAGTTACAATTACTCCCAGAGGCATGATGGGACTTGTAGTTCTGCAGCAACTGGAGGGCCCCAGGTTGCCTACCTCTGCTGTAGATTGAGACACATATCATAATTTTTCCCTTTTTTTCTTTTTGCACTAATATGAACTTTCAGTAGTTCTCTAATTTTGTTTTATTATATTTTTTCACTTTATAATGATCATGATCTATTTTGATTGTATTCATGTTGTGTGTTTTGCAGTTTGGTTGAGCGCTATATTATTTGTTTACAGTGCGACCATTAACGACAAGTTTAGTCTTAGTGTGGCAGCTCACCCCTCCTTTTCTTCTTCTTTTTTCTCTTTTTCTGCATATAGCGCAGAATTCTCCTATAAAGTTATCCCTGATCCTCAGAGATGGATTTCTAAAGAGGCTAAATACCTCAAACATTTGTATCATGAGAAGGGCCTGAAACCCTTCACACAATTACAAACGGACTTTAATTTACCTCCCTCCTTCATATTTTATTACTTTCAGCTAAGTATGATGGATTCCAATGCTAGGTTTGCTGCTGCTCAGTCTCGCTGGACTAACTTAAATATAGATATAGAAGAAGATGATTGGTCAGAGTTTGTTGACACATTCAAGGGCTCAGTGATTTCATCCAGGGATAAGATTATCCAAATAAAAGAATTCCATCAAAGCCACCTCAGCTCTTCTAGGATGTGTAAGATGGGCCTGCGACCCACATCTCTATGCTTCAGGGGCTGTGGAGAGGAAGCCGATTTCATTCACTGCTTTTGGTCCTGTCTCATAGTATATGGGTTCTGGTCAGAACTGGGATTGTTCTTGTGTGATGCTCTGGAGCTACCCAATATATTAAACTCCAACAACTGCTTACTAGGGGTCTTTGGTGAATTGACCGCCCCTACACACGTGAAATGTTTGCTATGTGTATTATATTTTTATGCTAAAAAAACTATACTTTTGTCCTGGAAAGGATCCACCCGCCTGACACCTGGATCAGGCTGGAAAATGATAATTTGCCCCTATACAAACTCACTTTTCAATTTCGAAAGAAGCCTCGTCTCTTTGACAAACTTTGGCACAGGTGGGTGTCCAGCCCCCTCACTTTGGTTCCAACAAAGTCTGCTGCTTGAAGAGGCCTTCCTTATCTTTCCGGATTTTGGATGTCTCTCTTACTATGGTATTCTAACCTTGTTATCTAATTGACTAATGTTTATGTAAACAGTATAATTGGATTCAGACTCTTTTGTACCACCATTATACAGAGTGAAGTGAGAGTGTTCTCTTTAAATGCTGAGACCTGTGGGGCATAGGCGGGTGATGTTACACCGAGTTCTTGTAACTGTATTTTCTGTCTTTTCTTATAAATTCAATAAATATATCTTTAAAAAAAAATAGATGTGACACTATCTGAGAGGGGGACATTGACACCAATGCATCCAGTTCCAATATTCGCCTCCATTCTTCCTCTATTATATCCCCTATATCTTCCTCCCACCTCTTCCTACTTGGGAGCTCTCCCATCCCTACTACTGCCTTCTTAAATAACTGCAAATATATCCCAGAGATGAATCTCTTCAAAGTGTTTGCGTCTATTACCTTATGGAGGAGAAGTACCTTACTCCATTCTAATAATTTTGTGTGGCCACCATTATTTTCCAGCACTGCCTTAACCCTCTTGGGCATGGAGTTAACCAGAGCTTCACAGGTTGCCGCTCGAGTCCTTTTCCACTCCTCCATGACAACATCAAGGAGCTGGTGGATGCTAGAGACCTTGCGCTCTCCACCTTCCATTTGAGGATGCCCCACAGATGCTCAATAGGGTTTAGGTCTGGAGACATGCTTGGCCAGGTCACCACCTTTGCCCTCAGCTTCTTTAGCAAGGAAGTGGTCATCTTGGAGTTGTGTTTGGGGTCGTTATCATGTTGGAATACTGCCCTGCGGCCCAGTCTCCGAAAGGAGGGGATCATGTTCTGCTTCAGTATGTCACAGTACATGTTGGCATTCATGGTTCCCTCAATGAACTGTACTTCCCCAGTGCCGGCAGCACTCATGCAGCCCTAGATCATGACACTCCCACCACCATGCTTGACTGTAGGCAAGACACTCTTGTCTTTGTTCTTCTCACCTGGTTGCCGCCACACACGCTTGTCACCATCTGAACCAAATAAGTTTATCTTGGTCTCCTTAGAAGGAGAAACCTTAGAAGAGGCTTCTTTCTGGGGCGACAGCCATGCAGACCAATTTGATGCAGTGTGTGGCATTTGGTCTGAGCACTGACAGACTGACCCCCCCACCCCTTCAACCTCTGCAGCAATGCTGGCAGCACTCATACATTTATTTCCCAAAGACAACCTATGGATATGACGCTGAGCACGTGAACTGAACGAGCATAGGCCTATTGGAAACTGTCATGTTAAACCGCTGTATGGTTGGCCACTGTGCTGCAGCTCAGTTTCAGGGTCTTGGCAATCTTCTTATAGCCTAGGCCATCTTTATGTAGAGCAACAATTATCTTTTTTTCAGATCCTCAGAGAGTTCTTTGCCATTAGGTGCCATGTTGAACTTCCAGTGACCAGTATGAGAGTGTGAGAGCGCTTACACCAAATTGAACACACCTACTCCCCATTCACACCTGAGACCTTGTAACACTAACAAGTCACATGACACCAGGGAAGGAAAATGGCTAATTGGTCCAATTTGGACATTTTCTCTTAGGGGTGTATTCACTTTTGTTGCCAGCTGTTTAGACATTAATGGCTGCGTGTTGAGTTATTTTGAGGGGACAGCAAATTTACACTGTTATACAAGCTGTAGACTCACTACTTTACATTGTAGCAAAGCGTCATTTCTTCAGTGTTGAAAAGATATAATAAAATATTTACAAAAATGTGAGGGGTGTACTCACTTTTGTGAGATACTGTACTGTATAATAGTGTTAGATTCTCCAACTCACACCTCACTACTCCAGGCTGCTGCACATAAGTAAATTGTCCCACAACACTTTATTTATGTCAGTACTATAGTGCAGCTTTGTTATGGCAGACCACGGCTACCATGGTGGAGACAGACCCACTGACATAATTGAAATCTTGTAATTAGCTAAATAAGTCCAAATTATGGTGTTGTAAAGTCCAAATTATGGTATTGTAAAGTCCTGTACACACGATGCGACGGTCATATGAAAATGGTCATATGACCGCTTGTTGTACGATCATCCGACCGTTAGTACGCGCGATTAGAACACCCTACGTGCGATGGTCGTACAACAGAAATTGGATGAGCAGATTAGAAAACTTTGGTTGTACAACAAGCGGTCGTACCACTGTTGTGCCATGTGTACAGAGAAGTTGGTCCAACAAGTTGTACCTGCAAAACACGCATGCTCCGAAGTCAGGAACGTCCAAAAGTGTCTGTTCGTGCAAACCTATGTTCCAATTTCACAATGCATATTCGTTCGTCTATCGGCAATTGAATTCAAATAGCGAAATGCGGCGCACATTAGCAGCTTTTTCAATGGGATAATAACAGTTGTTCTGTAGTGATAGAAATAGAATTGGCATTATTGTGAATCTCTTTTATTCTATGTAACATTTCCCCAATATCAATATCTCTGAAATGTAATTACGAAATGTAAAGTATTATTTGTCCCTTGCTAATTGCTCTAACTTTTCTTTTTAATGTTACTGCCTACTTCAAACCTGTCATTTGACTCCAAAAACATAGGCAAGTATTGTTATTTTCATTATTCTTTATTTTCAAGAATAAATAACATAAATTAAATTAGAAATGCATTTTTTCTGCAAATTAAATATAACAGAAAAAAAGTGCTTAACATAATCAAAATGTGTTAAATAAAAAACAAACTAAAAGAATAACAACAAAAATACAAGAAAACCATCAATGGGGGTATTGGCCATAATCCCCAGGCCATGGCTGTTGGTGGGGGCCATGGGGACCAAATTGTCACTGGCTAGCATGTTGGTGTGGTGGTTGGGATGGGTGGTGAGATGGTGGAGGTGGAGGCACATTCTCATGGAGCTCTGTGTACTCTGTAATGAGCCCCCTCTCCCCCTTGAAGAGCACTTGGGTCATCAGCTCCTCAGACCTGCTCCGCTAGTAGGGAGTCATTTTATTCAGTTTAGCAGCCGCATAGGCAGCAAATGACTCCTCCTGGTCCAGATCCCTCTGGAGGATGGCTGTGGCCTGCCTGAAGAATGATGAAGCACTCTCATCTACATGATGGGTTTTTCTCTTCCTTTTCAGACCAACATGTAGGGGAGGGATTTGGAATTCACAAACCAGGGACGAGCCAGCGGCTTCTTCCTCAGTCACCATCTCTGTGACACTTTCCTGTGTATAAAAAGTGACATTATTAGAATATTTTTGTTTGTGTGGGTCATCAGTCCAAACAAATTTCCATTTCCTGACTGTTGGTAATTGAATAATTAGAAATACAAAACACTAGCATTCTGGAACCAGCATTTGGATGTATCCTTAAAATGACTTTAGGCCACAACTGTGTTTGGATATTGAAACAAATGTGTTAAGGCTCAAATATTTGCCCAATAATGTTTAGTTATTATTGTATTTTCTCTTTATAATATGTTCAACAACACTATACCTGGGTCAAGATGGCCTCCTCCACATCTTCATCCTCAGGTCTAGGAGCCATGGCCTCAGCAGAGGTAGAGGGAAGAGTGGATAGAGATGGCCTGGCGTCAGATGGGTTTCTTAGAAACTGCAGGCTCTCAAAGTACCACAGCTTAGGCACATATATGTCAAATGCTGCAGCTCCTGACCTCTGGGATTCTTGGATTTTTTTTGACCTCCCTCCCATATGTGGTCCTGATGTTCGCAATTTTGTCTCTGACGTATTTCACATTGGCATCGGGGTTCATCTGTTTGCACAGCTCTAACAGTTGCTCACAAAATGCCCGCCTTCGGACCTGGTTAAAATACTCCTTGGTCTTGATGTTCCAAAGACTTGGGAGTTGACGATATAAATCAAAGCATTGGGGTAGGAACTCATGTCAGAAAAAAATGTCACTCGTTATGTCACAAAACAAAACATCATGCAACTTTGTCTGGCATACCCCTAAGCTAGACCCAGTCTAGGGCACAATCCAAGCAGTATAGGCCATTCATCCCCATCTAGGCCACAATCCAAGCAGTATAGGCCATTAATCCCCATCTAGGCCACAATCCAAGCAGTATAGGCCATTCATCCCCATCTAGGCCACAGTCCAAGCAGTATAGGCCATTCATCCTCATCTAGGCCACAATCCAAGCAGCATAGGCCATTCATCCCCATCTAGGCCACAATCCAAGCAGTATAGACCACTACCCACCTATGGCAGAAGTTCCAGTCGAACCTTCGTTATCACAAATAATGAGCGTTTTTCAAAACGTTCATTCTCCGTGCAACGGTCCTACCTACGGCTGTTTCCTCGAATGTGCGTTTGGGCTTTATACACTGCGCTTGCGTGCAACTCTGCACTCAGGTGTGTCGTGACGCTGGGGCGTGAACGGCTCTCCTATCCATACTAACTGCATGGAACGATCGTGGAACAATCGGAAGGAAAGATGGCGGATTCCAGAAGTAGCAGCCAGTCCAACGGTGCTGGATCCCATTGCAAAATGAAAGCCACCCCCATGACCAAGGCTGAGATGGTGGACATGGTGGCCATTATGGAAGGCCATGATTATGACTGCAAGGAGGAAAAGTATGAAAGGCCTAACAGCCATAAAGATTTCATTTTAGAGCGGGTCATAAGTTGGCTGGCTTGAAAACACGGTGTCCAGTGGTCCAAAGATCAGCTCCGAAAACAATGGTCAGACCTGAAACATTGTGCGGTTCGTTAGCAAGATCAGCTGCACCAGATCCATTGAGTCCTGGAAAAAAGTAAGCAATATTTTTCTGTAAGTACTATGTATATGTGTAAATGTGTAAATTAGGTGTCTGGATCTGTTCTTGTTAAAAGTAGCTAGAGAGAATTATAGGTGAGTTTTGAAACTCTTTGTATGCCTTGGGCTTACAAATTTGAATTTAAAATGAAAGCATATATGAAGAATAGAATTTTATACTGTTTTTAGACATTCCTTTAGCTTTTGCATTTTTTTTTATTTTTCAACAGGGAAACAAACAAAACAAGGGGCCCACCCTCGCAAGGGACCAAGGGAGTCTCCCAACCCTGGCCCGTGGAATCCAAGTCACCTTCACGCCCAGAACATAAGTGCAAAATGACAAAAATACGAATTGAGCCACAGACAGGGGTGCTGCTAGGTGGGCAAAAGGGCGGGGGATTCAGGCCTAAATTAAAGGATAAGTGTCTCTTTGCTGGCTGCTGACTTATTCAACAGTGCCCATTAATACAGCCTTGCTAGTGCAGACATGGAGAGAGGATAGCCCCCAGTGCTCAAAGTCACACAAATGCTTATGATTGATATCAGACAGCCCACATCCCATAGGAGCGAGGGGGGGGGGGGCAGCTGTAGGAGTTTACCAATGTTGGCACTTGTCAAGTCTTTGGCCCATGGAAAATGGCATCATCTTCCCTTTGTTGTTGTTTTTTTGGCAGAAAGTCCTCCCAACCCCAGGCGACCAGTCTGCCCCAATCGGGCATCCCAGCCCAGGTCCAAGGTTGGTCAACTAGAAAAATGTCTAAATATGTATGTGTTGAACCAGTTGTGACTTTGGGATGCTTAATGAATGTTGTATTTTTATTTTTTAGAGGAAATGGAATCCCAACAGCTCCCCCCAACATCCTGATTTTGAAATGGAAGAAACGGGGGGCGAGCCTGTAGTTTGCCCTTGTAAGTATTGTTATAATATTGCTTCTTGTGTGTTGACATGTCTATTGTTACATGGGACAGCAGACAGCAGTTAAAAATAAAGACAAACACACCTGGTTTCCTTTGGTATAAATTATGGCCGCAGCCTTTATTATTGTTGGCTTTAACAAATATATTCATTTTGCTTGAAAAATTTCAAACATGTGTCACAGCTCAGCCACTACGGCTCGAGCTGTATCAACCAAGTAAAGGGGAATCGCCACAACCTTAATACTAAAACTTCACAAGAAAGACTCTTGATAAAATTCAGCAAATACCAAACAATGAACCTGTCCAGATCCGCGCTATAGCCAAAGTACGGCTCCAGCGCGTCCTGGCCATGTGCGCGCTCCTGGCGCGCACTCACAAGCGGCGGCACGCGCACGCGCCTGCCACACGCTGCATGGCCGTGCCCACGGGTCGGGCGGACTCGATGTCCACCCGAGAGCCGCGATCCCCTGTCAGACATGCAGGATGGGGAACCGCTGTTGTAAACACGGCGGTTCTCCGTTCTGTTGAAGGGGACAAGACAGATCTACTGATCCCTGTCACTGGGATCAGTTAGATCTGTTATGTCCCAACCAGCCCCGCCCCCCCACAGTTAGAACACACCCAGGAAACATAGTTAACCCCTTCACTGCCCCCTGCTGGTTAACCCCTTCACTGCCAATGACATTTATACAGTAATCAGTGGACATTTAAATTTCTGATTGCTGTATAAATATCATTGGTCCCAAAAAAGTCCGACATAACCGCCCCAATATTGCAGTCATATAAAAATCGCAGATCGCCGCCATTACTAGTAAAAAAAATAAAAATAATAAAAACGCCATAAATCAATTCCCATAGTTTGTAGATGCAATAACTTTTGCACAAACCAATCACTATACGCCGATTGCGATTTTTTTTTTTACCAAAAATATGTAGAAGAATATATATCGGCCAAAACTGTTGAATCATTTTTATTTTTTTATTTTTTTTTTGGATATTTATTATAGCAAAAAGGAAAAAATATTGGGTTTTTTTCAAAATCACCTCTCTTTGTTTGTTTATAGCGGCGATCAGAATTGACGCAGAGGGGATCAAATACCACCAAAAAAAAAACTCTATTTGTGGGAAAAAAATGATACAAATTTAGTTTGGGTACAACGTCGCATGAACACGCAATTCTCATTCAAAATGCGACAGCGCTGAAAGCCAAAAATTGGTCTGGGCAGGAGGGGGGTTTAAGTGCCCAGTAAGCAAGTGGTTAAAATATATCACTTTGAAAAAACGAAATGCCCCCAAATCACTATGTTGGCCCTCAGCCACTTGACCATCATTGCCCTAATACATTTTCCTCTTCTTACCAGGTCATGGGGTGCCCCAATGCACTGTGGGCAGATTATGCCAAGAAATTCTGAGGTGCTGTTCCAAGCTGGAGGACATACAAAGGGCAGCTAAAGATTTACAAAGGCGATTGACAGATGTTGGGGACATGCTAGGGAAATTAACATTTTTGTTGGACTTGGGCTGGTTTTTTTTGGGAAAACTTTTTTTTTCAACCGCTTCCACACCATGCTCAGTATATTTACTGCGGTGATGTGGATGCGTCCGGCGAATCGCCGTAAAAAGGCGGCGGCGCGCTCTCGTGCCCGACACACTCCGGAGGATTTGAATTTTAGCAAAAAGTAAGAGAAACTGTTTTTTTTGCAAAATCGTCGCTCTTTCTTTGTTTATAGCGGTGAGCGGAGATGACCCAGTGGTGATCAAATACTACCAAAAGAAAGCTCTATTTGTGGGGAAAAAATTTCGTTTGGGTACAACGTCGCACGACCGCGCAATTGTCAGTTAAGGCGACGCAGTGCCGAATCGCAAAAAGTGATCTGGTCCTAACCTGGGAAATCCTTCCGGGGGTGAAGTGGTTAAAAATCTTTGTTTGGGGGGAATTGTTCTATTTTTTTCCAATGGTCTAATGAAAAAGTGTGTAAACTTGTGCTCTATCCCATCAGGGGTTATCAACTGTCATGTTTCTGGGGGCAAACCCCTTCCTCCAAACTCGAGTTTGTTGGAGAAAGGGGTGTTGCATCAGCGAAACGCATGAGTGGCTCCCATTGGGGGTTCTGAGCTGACACGTTTTGGGGGTGCCCCCCTTTATCAAAGCTACTTGAGTTTTGATAAAGGGGGCACCCCCGAAACACGTCAGCTCAAAACCCCTGATGGGATCAACTCACACGTTTCACTGATGCAACACCCCTTTCTCCAAGAAACTTGAGTTTGGAGGAAGGGGGGTTGCCCCCCAGAAACATGACACTTGATAACCCCTGATGGGATAGCGCACATGTTTACACACTTTGTCGTTTGGGGCCTAAAATATTAGTGTGGTTGATGTCTGTTTTGAATATGACTTTTACAACTTAAAAAGCACCTTGGAATGTGCTTGTAATATAAAATTTTGATACTCACAGTGTGTGGCTTCTTCTTTACTTGATCTATACCTGTGAATTCCCTAAATTTATGTATTTACAGAGCGAATGTGCTCTTATATGTTGTCAACGCATACTAGTTTCAGCAGGAAAACTTTGAAGCAGTTGGGAATGCATCATGTTTTTGTTCTTCATGCATGGAATGCATGAAGAACAAAAACATTTTGTGTGTGTGTGTGTAGCAGACCCCCTGCACACTAAAATACTTAGCTGAAGCTGATATTGTGACCTCATGGAGAAATGAAGGGTAGATTTCCCTCTTGGAGCAAGTGACAAAATAAAATACATATATAGAACATATCTTATACATATAACAACGACAGACAAGAGTAGTTAAACTGAATGATTAATTTATAAGGCCAACTAAACATTAAACACAATTAGGAATCATGTCCTGCCAGAACACAGCCCCTCTCCCCACAAAATTGTCCATATATTTTATCCGCAAATCCCTTGCATTCTGGGTGGCCAAGGTAGCACGGCTAGTCTTGAGGTCTGCCATTGCATCCAACGACAGATGACCTTCAGCCGATGTACTAGGGAGTGGCAGGGCTGGATCACTGTCACTGGGCCTGGAGGTCATATAACTGCTAGCATTCCTGCATAAAAAATTATGGAGGATGCAGCAGCACAATACCACATGATTGATTTTGTACAATGCCAGGTTTATGGGCATTAAAAATAGATGGAACCTATTCGAGAAAATTCCAAATGTGTTTTCCACCACCCTTCAAGCATGAGGAAGTCTGTAATTGAAGATCCTCTGCTCAAGGGTCAGGTTGCGTTAAGGAAATGGCTTCATGAGATGTTCTCCAAGACCAAACGCCTCATCTGCGACAAACACAAAATTGAGACCCTCCATATTTTGGTCTGCAGGTGGTAAGTTGAGAGTGCCATTCTGAAGCCGCCTATAAAATTTGGTTTGTATTATGATTCCTCCTTCAGAGTTGTGGCCATTCCTCCCCACATCCAAGTACCAAAACTCGTAGTTTGCAGACACAATTGCAAGCATCACTATGCTGCAAAACCCCTTGTAATTGTAGTAATACGAGCCAGAGTTGGGTGGTGGGACAATCCTCACATGCTTGCCATCAATGGCACCCCAGTTGGGAAAATACCATTGCTGCAAAAACTGTGCAGCAACTTCCTGCTACTGCTGGGGATTGGAAGGAAACTGTGGAGAAAAAAAAACAAAATATACAATTACTACTTGCACACAAAAACAAAAAATGTTATTTAACATAAAGATGCAAGTGCAACATAAGGCTAGACTTTGATTTCCAGCACAGTGGACAGGTAAGAAGTGTAATTATCCCAAGCCACATACACACTATACTATTACAATCACATTTTTCAATGAATAATCAACCAAAATATATTGTATGAGGTCAAATTAGTAGGTAATCAAGCAAGCCCTTGCACTGCATTGTTTGGGTAATTATTAAGGAAATGTGACCCACAAAAGATGGAGAGTGTGTATAGGAGATTACATGTCAGGAGCTACAGTAGTTTGAAATGCTGACTTAACTTTTTGGGAGGGTGGGGATTAGCTTTGACATAATAAGAAGACCTCAAGCACTCTGCAGGATTTGAAACACACAAATAGCATTTGAAAAGTGTGTGTTTTGGCATGGGGTTAAGGCCTAAAATACAGCTGACATAAATAATTGTGACTTTACCAGGCTGAGTGTGTATGGACACAGGACAACATGCTGGGTGGGTAGAGGAAAAAAGGAGGTGAAAAAAGCTAAGAGCATGCATGAGGCCAAAGAAGATATTCACAGCATATTGTAATGTTGCTAATTAGTTACTGGCAAAAAGGGCTAATACAATATTATCAAGCAGAAACACATCAAACGTGGTATTAACATGAAACATACCTTAATGTAGTCCTTCTGCAGCACCTGTATGATGGCTGAGCATGTCTCGGGGTAGGGACATGGATTTGTATCAGATGCTTGTGGAGAGGGATCTCACTTACCTGGCACAAAAGTCATTAAGCCATACACTGAGAAGCAATATATCTGTGGAGGAAGGGCTTTCTTTACAGGCTTTAAAGAATGATGAGAGTATAGTCATAAAAAATGCAGACAAAGGGAGGGCGGTTGTAGTGATGGATTCGGAGAGTTACAGGCTGGAAGCGTTATGACAACTCTCCCACTCAGGGCTACAAGAAAGAACTTTCTGCCTTATTGGACAGAGGGGTGGTGGAGGGTATTTTTACAGTAAAAGAAAAAGAGATGTTAATACCTGATCACCCCATAATGCCAATATTCCACCACCTTCCCAAGGTCCATAAAAGCTGTAATCCTCTACATGACAGACCCATTGTCACAGGGATTGGCTCGTTAAACGAGCGCCTTGGGCAATGGGTAGACCACCTCTTGCAACAACTGGTGATTAACTTGCCAGGGCATCTTAGGGATACCAAACATCTCTTAAACAAACTCCAGGATTTTATCTGGAAGGAGGAGTACGGGTGTATTTCATGTGATGTTTCTAGTCTGTATTCCTCCATTCCACATTCCTTGGGTATACGGGCTGTGGAATTTTTTCTTCACAAATATAGCACACACTCTCCAGAGCATCAGGAATTCATTCTCTTGTGTCTTGAATATTTTTTGAGCCATCATTTTTTCATGTTTGACGGCAACCACTATTTGCAGAGATGCGGAGCCAAATTTTCTCCCTCTCTGGCCAACCTGTATATGGTTTGGTGGGAGAGGCTCTGCATCTTTGCACCAGATAGACCCCGTAGTTTAGACACACATTTTTATTGTTGTTTCATTGACGACCTATTGTTTATAGTATCTACGGACAACATTACATCAGACACTTCGGATGCATTCTTGAATGACAATACGTTGAATTTAAAATTTACAGCATGTCATGAAAAAAAGGTCTATATCCTTTTTGGATGTGACCTTAACGGGTAGAGACGGTAGTGTCCACGCTGGCCTTTACAGGAAGCCCATAGCGGGGAACTCGTTACTCAGAGCTGACTCAGGTCACCCTAAACATACCCTGAGGGGCATTCCTGTAAGCCAGTTTCTCAGACTGAGACGTCTGTGTAGTGATCCATCTACCTATGAACATGCAAAGAAGAGTATGGCTGATAGATTCCTAGAAAGGGGTTACTCTGAATCCGCAATCAAGAGAGCTATAAAATTAGCAGATAGCTCCCCTCATGAGAAATTAATTAAGGAATCTAAAAAAGCCACCAAGCTTGAGCTTGTTCAGTGTATTGACCAACCCCCAGTGTTTTCCCCCGCCTACAGTGCCAATTTCAGTCAGATTCTAAGGATAGTTGAGGGTTATTTACCAGTCCTACATAATGACATCAAATATGCCCAAATATTGTCTAAAGGGGTTAAGTCAGTGTCACATAGAGGTCCATCTTTGGGCACTCTCATATCCCCTAGCCTTTACACCAGCATTGTACGTAAGGAACATTGGTTGGATTTCAGGGGCACTTTTCCTTGTGGAGTCAGGGATTGCCCCTGTTGCCCACATGTCCTTAGGGGGGACACTATAGGATCCACTACCACTGGCAAGAAAACCACCATACATTCTTTCATTAATTGCAATACCAAATTCATCATATACATCATTACCTGCATACATTGTAATATCCAATATGTCGGACGTACCACCGGCAGGTTGAGGGACCGCTTAAATGACCATCTAAAAAACATCAGATACGACCGCAATACCAATGTTGCTCGTCACTGGATAGACACTCACAATACAAAAATTAGGTCATTGGGGGGGGGGTGACATGTTTAAAATTCTTTGACGTAGAGAAGTACACTGGATATTTTTCTTTAACACTAGAAAGCCGACGGGCCTTAATTTTGAATGGGATGTTTCCCACTTTTATGAGTGATTGCTTACATGATTTATCATGTTAGTTTGCCTTGGGCCAATTGGTTCCTGATGTGTTTGAGTGTTCTGCACAGCATTTGATGGATGCACGATTTTCCCTCACCGGGGAACTTATGCATCTATAATCAATGCTCCATCAGGCCTCTTATATTGGTATGATTAGGCCAGTGCCATGAGTGTAGGAATATGTATAACCTAAGTGTCTCCATTTTGTATAATTATGTATACTTTCTATTACACATATATGTATGCTAAGACCCCTTTAAGATGCATGAAGCTAGTTTAGTTTGTCCAGTTTCTGTTTCCCTGATATTACGTGTCGAAAGTGAAACCAGTGTAAAGACCCTTATAAGGCGTCTGTAACTCCTACTTTTTTTAGCTATAAAAGAGAAACCCGGGAAATAAAGGGTAGCTTTTCCCTGAGAGATAACTGTGTGTGTGTGTGTGCGTACTTTCTTGTATCTCAGGGGAGAGCTCTGGGGTCCCATGGGACTTAGCTGCTCCACCACGGATTGACGGGGGATCGAGAGGAGTTCAAATCCTTTCCATGAGGGGCTGCTTGCCATCCCGGGGGTTTTACGTGAAAAACTGGAATGTACGTGGTTTTTGAATAAGATCTCTTGTATAAGTTGATATGTATTGTTCTTTTGTAGTTCAAGTTCATTACCCATTGTCATTCGGCTCTCTTATTCATTTATAGTATTGTGTGACGGTTCAATATCACACGGAATCTTACAGAGCTAAATACATTTGTTCCGAGATCCTGGTTTTGCTGGACTCCTTACCTCCTGTCTTTTTTAGCAACATACGGGATTTGGAGCAATCGACAATCTTGTCTATTTTTGAGTGACTTGTTGGGATCGGTGTGTGTATGCCGATCCCCTCCTTTCGCCTATTTATGGAGGGAATGCTCCAATTATATCCACATTAGACAGACTCTGAACCCAGTGAGGGTGTGGGGTCGCGTTTTGAGCATCCAATTTTGCTATTTTTAGTATAATTATGTTTTTTCCACGGTCTTCTTTGCTGGATGAGAGGAGGCAGTGCTGGTTATTCTAGGGACCCTCAAACAAATTACTTTTGTAACAAATCTACATGTTCTTATGTTTAATTTTGTATTTTTATTTTGGGGTTTCATGTAACTTTTTAGCCTCATGGCTTTAGTTGTTTTTAAAATAAAATATAACCACAATTAACGAGGGCACTTGCTGGAACAGTGCCCTGTGGGACTGATTTCATTTTTTATTATTGTTCGATGTATGTGGGTGTATGCAGCCCTTTTAACAGTGGGTATGAATTTGTGCCATCTTTTGGGCCTATTCGGCTTTTTATACATATGCATATGTGTTTTTTTCCACAGATACCACAGATAGGTTGTTTTCCAGTAAGCTTTGGAATTTACTAAAACATATATGCAGCGCCTATAGTTAAATATGCATGTGGTGTTTAATTCTGATATAAGTCCATCAAATTATGATGATAACTCTGGATTCATCTAATCATATGACAGTAGGGTAATCTCCAAAAATCCGCAATGTAGAAAATGGATGTAAGCTTACCAGATAATGGTAGTACATGCGCGGGGGTTAAATCCCAACCGGGTGGTTGCTCATCCGATCAGTAGAAGGCAGGAGATCCTATCCTGGATCGCTGCATATATGTTTTAGTGAATTTTAGACAATACAGATCTGTTGTTTATGCGTGCTGCCATTTCATTACTATATTTTAGCCATTTTAATACTATATTATAGCTTTATTATAGCTTTATTATTCAGACTCATTCACTAGTGAGCGCGGGTTCTTGCTTTTTATAAAAGCTTTGGAATTTATCACCCTTTGGATTTATCCAGCTCGCAGGGCGCTGTGTCTTCTATCCTTTGGAACCAACCCCTCTGCAAGTCCTACTTCACCTGTTGATTGTTTTAATCATGATCACTGATGATTTATTGTCTGCTACATGTGTTAACTCTTTTGTAATGTTGTATATATAGGGCATGTATAGTTGTTACTTTGTGGCTATGACTAAGCATCCATAAATAGGATGTGAAACGCTTTAGCTATGCTCTGTTTTTATTGCATGGATCTTCAATAAAGCATTTGGAATTGAGTGCAGCCTTCCGGATTAATTTTGTATACTTACCTATGCATCAGCATACTTGGCCAGCACCTCTGATGGATTGGGAATTACCCACACCAGTGTGTATGCCTCGAACTGTCTTTCTCCTTCTCAGGAATAATGATTCCAAGAGCCTGGGGGGAGATGCCTGTAGTGAACTTGAGGTCCTGGAGGCTTCTTTCTGTCGCCAAGTAGCGCAAAGTGGCAATAAGCCTTTGCTCAGGGGTGATATGAAAGGCACATGCAGGTGTCCTGCTTCTGGATATAGGGGGACACCAATGCCAAGAGTTGGTTAAAGCAGGGATCCGTCATCCGAATATAATTCCTGATATCATCAGGATTATTCTCCTGGAGCTCCCTGACTAAAGCCATATGACCAAATTGATCACGGTTAAGTAACCAATTTTTGGTCCAACAACTCCTCTCCCTCCTTCTCCTGCGTTGGTTTTGGGTCCAAGCCAGGACCCCTAGGCCAAAAATAGCAAGATTTCTCTCTCTAGATCTCAACATGGCTGGTTGACGAACGAACGGTCAGGAACAATCTGAAAGTCACGAATCAACGCTCACCAAACTTCAACCAGCATGAAATTAGATGAAGGAGCCCAAAGGGTGGCGCACGATAACGAAACTTCCTCTTTATACGTTCGTAGCATGTCACTAAGTTCGGCTTGGTCGTACGATCGCTTAGTGCACGTCAGTATGCGAGATACAACAGCCCAGCCAACATAAGATTTTGGCCGTTCGGTCGTATGACTGTCGCATCGTATGTACGAAGCTTTAGGCTGCTATCATAATAATAGGTTGATATACAAATCCTATAAAATCTAGGTAAGTTTTTGCAGCACCAAAGTAAAATAAATCAACAATAGAAGAGAACCATCCAAAAAATGCAACCACATGTCAAGCAAAATGTGATAAAATAACCCAAAATGTGCGCACAGTTTAATATAGCATAATCAAATAAGATATCATGAACACTCTCTGTAAATAAAGTTCATTAAAGAGTGCCAAAGAAAGTCAGCCCACTATCAGATCTTGATTAGCCACAAATCAACCAGTGTATGGACAACACACCATCACCCATTAGATTGGACATTCACTAGGCTCAATCCTACAACAGTTAAGTTTAGCCTATATAGCATGATTTTATAATCTGAGAATGACACCCGCTGTTAGCTTCAATCCAGCATCTGTTCCAGGGTAATCTCTATACTCAAAATAGGATGCTGCTCCTAGCTGTGCTGAATAAAAGCTCACATAAGGAGCAGACCAAAGCCGGTCATAGTTCAGAAGGATTTATTATATTAAAAAGCCACACATCATAAAATCTGCAATAAAACATAACAAAAATAGTATAGTTGTAAACTTAGATCTCTGGCCACTGCAGACATGCAGTATGCAGTGGTGTTACATCAGCGCTTAAGCTACGGCCCAACATATTTCATCCAATGGGATGTCTTCAGGGGACCTGTTGGTCACCTACTTGTTTGAATAATTGGTTAAAAATGTAAGTGCATTGGTTGGTATTATAGGACTATGAAAATGTAACACTTTTATAAAAAAAACAAAACAAAACAAAAAAAAAAACCTGGACAGCTTTCTTGTTGCCTACATGGCAGCATATGGGTGATAGAGCTCTGCCTCTAACCACTCCCTCAGGACCAGTATATATCATGAAAGAAAGAATGGTTGAGGCCCTCAGTATTCTCCTTTTCTTTTCCTCATCCCTCATGCACCAGTGAAGATTAAGCAATGTTCCTACCTCCACCTAGAGCAGTTTTTCCATCTGGATTCAGCCTCTTCCAGGTGCAGTACCAAGTATTGGGCTGCTAAATGTGCTAAACAGTCTGTGAGTTTCCAAACTACAAATTAAATCTGCTTACATGAAGTGTCTGCAAAGTTTCAGGGCATAGGTTGTCCAGCTTTCTTAAGCTATCTAGCTTTGCTTCTCATTTCAGACAGGTGAATCTGTACATGGAGGCTCTTAAACTCTTTCCCTCTGGTACTGGTGGATGATATACTGCATTTCCTGGTTTGTTTTTTGAAGTGGTCTGTTTTCTGTCTTTCTTTGTGCCTTGTTTACCTCCTTTCCCCTCAATACAGTATGTATCCTAATGTTGTCACTGCCTTTAGGGAGTGCACGTGTGCTCAGCCAGTCCTTTCTGACTGACAGTCCATGCATGGGTGACGTCATGCTGCTTGATGCGCATGCGCGGTTGGGTGTGGGAGATGCATGTGCCATCTTGGATGGGGAAAATGTGCCCTTAGACCGCACCAGGGAAATGGAAAATTGTATCAAAACCCTACCGTAATTTTCCTTTCCCGTTGCCTATCCATAGCAGCATACAGACCTAGTTCTTGGAATGTAGTATATTACAGAGAATACCGAGGGCCTCAACCATTCTTTCTTTTATGCTATTTGCTGTTCCTAAGGGAGTAGTTAGTGGTGGAGCTCTATCACAGGTATGCTGCCATGGATAGGCACCAGGAAATGAAAATGATGGCAAGTATTTAATACAGTTTTCTATTTGTTTTTCTTTTTACATTTTTATTCTTTTTGTTCTTCTTAACCCAATAGCATATGCACCTCTTGGCTACTGAAGTTTTCGCAAAAATCTCATATTTAGTGACCACTAAGTTTTAATGTATGTGTACTGCACCTAATTCCTCTGCATATTGAATCTTTAAATTAGCTACTCTGAAACTGGGGTGATTAAACTCAAACGGTAGGTGTGTTTTCAATAGGTTGCACCAGTCCAAAACTGTATTTTTAAGGGAATGATAGCCCACTTTTATTTAAAATAATGGTAAAGTTCACAAAAGACCTCAGTTGCCCATGCATGGGGTTCCACCATTACTGTAACTCGCACAATCAGAATACTTCATCCTCCTGGCTTACTCTCTTGACACATGGCTGCTTCGGGTCTCAAGCCTAGGCCCTATACCTGCTCTTCAGACCAAAAGACTTCCTTAGAGTCAAGCTGTCTCATAGCTTACTCATAATCAGCTCCTTGCTGCTCTGTCACAGACAAAATATGCCTCCTGCAGACCTGCACGCTCTGGCTGCCCCATTTGACTCCTAGAGAGGATGGGAGTCCTCCTGACTCACATGCACAGACCTCCTTGTCTGTTGGGTGGATCCCTGAGCTCTAGCTCTGGCCTTCTATAAAGCCAGCCCACACCTGGATAATCAGCATTGTCTGTTTCTCCAAAATCAGGCATAAACCACCCATCCTCTGAGTAGCACATGGTCCCACTGCTACACTACATACAGTATACAGTATATATATATATTAATTTATAATACAGAAAAAAACAGCAATGGTAATATGCAAGAAATCATTTTAATTTTTTTTTTCTAATTTATATGATCATTTTTCTTTATTTGTATCTACCTTAAAATGAGATCAGCATTGTTGTATTTAGCTGTTTGTGTGAGTTGTAATCTTTACCAACCTGGTTTCCACTTTCTCCAAATTTTATAGAAGTGTGGATTTTTATCAATTAAAAATGCTCTATATTTGGTAGAAGAAGATAATGGCTAAAGTCAATGTTATTTTACCCTTTGCCTTGTTTTATATCTGATTTTTCACTATGATGTATACAATCTTTGTTTTACAAATAAATATTTAATACACTACAAATGCTTCCCGAAGAACTATGTACAGTACTATCTAAAGAGACTTTATAGCAGAGCAGTTTGCTTTGCAATTTGATTTGCCTTGTAGAAACTTCTGACCCAGCCATATGATAACAGCAGAGTTACTAACTTGATAATTCACTTCTGTTCTGTAAACAAAGGATCTCTTTCAGTAAAACTGAAATGCAATCATGCTAATTGTATGAAAAGGAAACTAGAACACCACCTGTTGGATGGATAGAAGACTGTACCGTATTAACATGCAACATGTCTTGTAAATGTAAAAAGCAGTTGTAATTATAAATCACTGAACATAATACCTATTTTCACAAAGTTAAGTTATAGATTTTTCTTTCACCCAATCTGTTGTGGTTTCTAATCTCTTGATATTTTCTCAACTCTAGCATAGTGACAACTTAAGCTGAGATGTTTCTCCCACCATCTTTGGTATTTCTGTGGGGTATTGCTGCAGGTTACGCATTTTATCATCTGTAGAAATACCAAAAAGTAGCAGGGGAAACATTACAAACTTTGCTCTACAGTAACTGGCAAAGGCTAGGGTATCATAGACATATTAATAACACAAAGATTGTAATATACCTTCTGAGGTGTGAGTGCTCTCTATAGTATGTGGAGAGGACAAAATGCTTCCTGTACAAAGGTATGGGGGAACATCTTCAATATACTGTATAAAAAGGGAATAGTGCATATATTTATATCCTAAGGTCACTCCTTTTAAGGAACACAATTGTGTGTTCAGAGGCATCGAGTTCTTAGGCACCCTAAGTGCCCAGGAGGGGTGTCAGCCAAGGGGTGGGGGTGGGAGGCTTATGTAGCACCTACCCAGGGAAAGGGTTCCCGGAGACATCATTGGCCATATTTGGAGTCATACTTCTCATGTGAATATGCAACATTCATCCACTTCTAACATTTACAGTAAAAACTTTTTCCTACTGAACAACAAATATTGCCAAATGTCAGGAATGAGATTTATACTTGTTAAACCTCTAGCCCAATTTTCACTAATTTTGCTTGATACATAAGGTAAATATTGTCCAAAGAATTTTGGGTGAGTATTGGGTAAATACTTGATAGATATACTCCTATAATATAGGTAGGTGGATGTAGGATTCCAGTGAATGCAGTCCTCAGGATTACCGCCGTAAAAAAAACATTGTATTTGTTTGACATGAAATGGATAAGGTCAATCATGAAACAGGGAGGGATATCACTGCTCCAGGTGTGATAAATCAAGGATCAGGGAGTTGGGTGCCAGCCCCAGCTCACCACCGTGGATATCCAAATGCAAGAAAGAAATGGCTGCACTCCACCATTGATCCAATGCAATAATGTTAAATGTTCACAACCGACACCAGGACATATGGACAGACAAGGTTGACGCGTTTCACGCTGTACTTAGTGCTTCCTCAAAATTTTGAGGAAGCACTAAGTACAGTGTGAAACGCCTCAACCTTGTCTGTCCATATGTCCTGGTGTTGGTTGTGAACATTATTGCATTGGATCCGTGGTGGAGTGCAACCATTTATTTCTTGCATATCAATCATGAAACAATTGGCCCCTTTATTAATAGAAATATTAAGATGCATATGAACACAGTGAAACACGCATCCAATGTAAAGGAGACTTCTACTTTGATGATATTTCAGAGATACAAGTAGACACCTTGTAAGTGGAATAATTGTTCTTATTTTAATAAAGTTGTATAAACATGATAACAAGCATGAGCAGTACTCTGTGTCTCTCTTTGTATAGTGTTTCATCTTTAGGTGTAAGAGATCATGTGACTGGCTGGACAATGGTCTACAGAGCTATAATTCCTATAAATGTAGGTCTCTTTGAAGAATGTAAACAGTTATATGAAATATAAAGATTGCTATAACATCATACATGTAATGGCTATAATTTCTGTTCAATTTAAAGCTAGCATAAGAGAGAGAAACAAATATTTGCTGTCAAAACAGCTTAATTCCTTGTTGAATGTCATACAACTCTGAACTGTGTATAGTGGCAGTATGCATTATTCCTCAACGAGAACCTAGTCCCCAGCTCTTTGAGAGGTGCAGCCAGTAAAATGTATCTTGTGCTCCAGAACTTTCCAAAAAGCCACCCTGATATTTAGAAACGGTCATTGGCGAGGATATGAAATCTGTTCCACTTAATCCATGTGTTCTGAAACCACTCTTGAATTAGATAAACAGCATGTATAATGGTATTATTATCCAGCAACATGTAAACATCAGGAGTAGTATATTTTGCATCTGGGCAGTAAAATAGCTGTATATTCCTTGACCACAGTAAGACCATAGAGAATAATCAATAAATTGAATAAGTCACATGAGATTTCTATCTATACCATTACAATTTCCGATCATGTCCAACAGTTGAAAGAAGGCATGGTAGGTTAAATAAATCCTCTTGGTTTCTACAAAAATTAACATGTATGGATGAGGAAATTATATGAACTATGGATTATCAGATCATTTTCCTTTTTGCAATATTCAAGGGTCCAGTGTTGGGCTGCAAAAACTGGGCAATTTTGGTTTGCAGGAGGTTTGTCAAATCCAGAAAAAAAGTCAGCTGAACCCAAAGATATCTAGGAACTGTATTGAAGGCAGCAGAAGCTAAATCTTGTTGGTTTTTTCTAGCCTTTATCAGGGCCAGTTTGCAAGCTATTGTTAAAAACATGGGCATGGATAGCTGTCATTTAGCAGTGGTAGTGCTGCTGCCAATAAATGACAGATCCCTGACTAGACATGTGCGGTTCGTTTCGTTCCAAATCAATATTTGCACAAATTTTTCATTATTCTGAGATTCGGATATATCTGAATACCTGAATTACAATATAAACAAATTTTACTGAATGCTCCAAATAACAAAACTAAATTTGTCCGAATTTTAGACTGAAATTCATATCAAATTTTACTTCGAACTCCAATCGAATTGTAACTGTACACATATTGCTGAAATCAAAGACTGTGTGTGTTATTAGAGTACCATTTCAAAATAATGCTGTTTTTGTTAAGCCAAAGGTGATTTAAATAATCATTTGATGAAGATTTTTCTTTTGTTTCATTTGCACCGAAAAAAAAAAATCTAAAGTTTTTGGATTGACCGATTCAAAATTTATCGATTCAAACGTTTCCATTTAAAAAAAATTGGCAAATTCAAAGAAAATTCAAAAAAAAAAACATGACATGAATTCCAAATACGAATTCCGAATACACATTCCAAATACAGATTTAACGAATCAACCAAATCAACGAGACTAAATAACTAGATTAATGAATCAAAACAAAACACATTTTTTGCCATGCACATGTCTATCCCTGACCAGCTTCTGTTTGTTAACAAACCAGGGGATCTGTCATTTAGTGGCCATACTGGCACAAATGACAGCCCCCCTGTCATGAACCCATAGTAACATTCATGTCTGTTTGCTTACCTCTCGGTTGTGCCATTCTCATCATCACCTGTGGGCTAAGTAATTTCCTCTCAGTGAACTCCACCCCAGTCTCCAATTAAGGAAATTCTATTTAAGACCATGTGCTGCAAAGCCTCCTTGCCGACCAATGTTGTGTGTGTTTGCCTCTGTGTGTGGTTGTTCCTGTCTTATGCTGTTTACAGACTTTTGGCTTGTTCTGACTATCTCTGCCTGCTTGATACCCTGACCTTGGCATGCTCTCCTGTCTGTCCTTGTCTGCTTGTGGCCCTGATCTTTGGCTAAGGCCACTGACTATCCTTGCTGTTCCTGCACTGCTGCTTCCTCTCTTCCTGCTGTAGCCAGCCAAGTGTGAGCTAGGGGACCCCAGGGGCCGCGACCTGGATCCATTTGCAGCCAAGTCCATCCTCACCACCAGAGGCTCTTGCGAATACCTACTGGCTCTTAGACTCTGTGCCCTGGGGAAACCGATGCACGAGCTCCCTGTGTTTCAGTGTCAGTGCTCCAGGGGCCCGTCTTCCCATACCATCTGAAGCTCATTAGCAGCAGTCAGCTATAGGTCCATAACCTTAGCGGTGTGCTTCGCAACCTTAGCGGTGTGCTTCGCACTTCAGCGGTGCGATTCGCACCCCAGCGGTGCGCATCAGTCACCTGACCCCAGGTGTCGTGACACCCCCACTGGCTTCTGTTTGAAAGCAAACAAGACAGGGTGACATCATTGACCATATATGGAGCAAACATTGTGGAATGTGGTGGGTTGTTGCGTCCACAGGTCATTGTAAATGATGTCGAATTTACATTCTGGAATATTGTTTTTTAATTATCATTTTTACTTTTTTTCTAATAAAGGGCTTGTTCACATATGTATCCAGGAACAGGAGGGGGAAGGGAGTGAGCTATAAGTATAAGCTTTCAGAACACAAGACAAAGGGAAAGAAACAGGGGGTTTTTGTAGATGCCTAAAACCCCAGGAACAGGACTCACAACAACACTATTAAAAATATTAGCATTTTATTGCATACAAAAGATTAAAGTCGAATCTACTAAAAACAAGTAGCAGAGTGTATACCGCCTAGACCATGGGCATTATTACCCTCTGCTGGCAGAGCAGACCTCTGGTTATGGATATATACCAGGGTCCATATACAGAATATTGAATGATATACAACTTATAAAAGCACAGCAGTCAAAAAAAAGTCTTCATTTGTAGGAAGTTCTTCAACCGTATAGTATGCAGGGGAATAACCAGAGGCCCCAACAAATTTTGTAGTCTGCTGCTTCATCAGGAGAACCCTGGGGTACTTGGGGATATTTACATATTAGTGTTGAAAGGCATAATTGAGAAATACAATGTAAAACATAAACACATAAAATCACATACTTACATACACAATAAAATATATCTAAGAATGGTGATACATCTTAACCAGAAATGGCCAGCATACTCCCACAAGGCTGCAGTATAACGTAGCAAAAATGGAAAAACAGAGTAGATAGCAAGAAGCCTACTCCTGGGGCCACCCTGACATTGGGGTATGCAAGAAATGTTGAACTCATATTTAATCCAAACCTAAAGTGCATAACTAGATAACTAGCCCAGTGCCTTTTAAACCAAGTTTTGTGTCTTTGCCCTGGGATACAAGTACAAGATAAATAGCATCCTTTAGGTAAATTCCAGCAGTGAAGCTTAAAACATAGAATAGTTGCTGAGACTGGGACACAGAGGGGTTGATTTACTAAAGGAAAATAGACTGTGCACTTTGCAAAGTACAGTTGCCCCCTGCAAGAGCAGTTGGTTCAGAGCTTAGTAAATGAGCAGAAGCTCTGCAGAATTCCATTATCCAATCATGTCCAAAGAAAAATGCTGTTTTTATATTTTTCCTGCATGTGATTGGGTATTCTTTGCAAAGTGAAGTGACACTAAAGTTTTTTTTTTTTTTTTTAAATAACAAACATGTTATACTTACCTGCTCTGTGCATTGGTTTTGCACAGAGCAGCCCAGATCCTCCTCTTCTTGGGTCCCTCTCTGACGCTCCTGGCCCCTCCCTCCTGTCGAGTGCCCCCATAGCAAGCAGCTTGCTGTGGGGGCACCTGAGCTGAGCCGCAGCTCTGTGTGTACATTCAGACTTGGAGCCACGGTTTGGCCTCACCGCTCTTTCTCCTCATTGGCTAACTGACTTTGATTGACAGCAGCGGGAGCCAATGGGGAGGGAGAGTCCTGGACGGCCAAGGCACTTGTGCACATCGCTTCATCGAGATAGGGCTCAGGTAAGCCCTAAAAGGGGTTGTAAACCCTCCAGGTTTTTCACCTTAATGCATTCTATGCATTAAGGTGAAAAACCTCCTGTAATGCAGCAGCCCCCCAGACCCCCCCTTTTACTTTTAACGGGGATGAGCACAGCAGCTGCAGCTGCTGTCTCGGGTCCCCATTGGATAGATTGATAGTGGCAGAAGCCATCCAGTTACACAGGAGCTGGGGGGCGGGGCCGAGTCCTGCTGTCTGTGTTAATGGGTGCCCCCAGGGAAAGCGCTTCTCTAAGGGGGCATTCGAGAAGAAGAGGAGCCAGGAGCGCCGCTGGGAGACCCCAGTAAAGGAGGATTGGGGCAGCTCTGTGCAAAACCAACTGCACAGAGGAGGTAAGTATAACATGTTTGTTATTTTTTTTTTAAAAAAGGAACCTTTACAACCCTTTTAAGTGGGCTGCTGTGCACAGAAGGCTTTTTATCTTGATGCATAGAATGCATTAAGATAAAAAAAACCTTCTGACTTTACAACCACTTGACGCTTTACCTCATTTACTAAGCTCTGGAGCAACTGCACTTTGCAAAGTGCTATTTGCCTTTAGTAAATCAACCCCAGAGGGTCTGATTTTGCTCCTGGTAAATTTGGAGTCTGTACTTTTGGCATCTAGAAACTAGCCTGTTAGCTCTCTGTTAGTTATCTTCTGCTGCTGATCCCTTGTATATTAAATGAATTAGCCTCTTTGCAACTCTGACGCCCTATGATGCTTTACAAATTCAAATAACAAAGCACTGGTTAATGTATCTGCGGTTTAACCGATCGGCATAAGATGACTTACATCTGCAGTTTGTAATTGGCTACTCCCAATGTAGTTATCTTGGCCACCCTAAAATAAACAAATAAACAAGCAAACGAATAAATAAATATATATATATATATATATATATATATATATATATATATATATATTTATAACCTGTGCCATGCACACAAACATGCATGTTTTCGGAGCCAAAACCACTGTTAGGAGGGGCAGACAGGATGTTCATTCTCTAACCACTCTAATGCAAACATTAGCTGCCTACAGGGCATGCAATGTCACCGAGAACATTCTCATTGCAGCGGCTCAGTCAACCTGAAACATATTTCCTTAGTCTGTAATCCTTAATAGTAGGAAATAAATCCGCACTATTATCTTATATTATTGTGTATAAGCTTGTAATGTCATAACTGCTGTGTTTTAATATTTCTTTTGTTCTACACGCTTGGTTGACATTAGATAAATTACATTTCTATAATTGCACATATGTTCTTGTGGGAAATACAGCAAAGGAAAAAAAAAATAAAAAACTGTTTTTATCTAGCCCACTGGGGGGTGCACATGTATCAAGCATTCCATGTCAAGTGTGTTTGTTGCCAAGTTTCATCATAGCCAGAAATAGAAATGGACTAGTCGGGACAAATACTCGAAATATGGTCGTGAGTCGTCGAGAGATATCGCTCCAATTTCCGAGTCACTGAAAATGACGGAGATCTTCGGTATGTCACTATATTTAACGACAGTTGTCATTTCCGGTCGAGAATATTTCGTTTTATAAATAAGTTATTAGATAAAGACCGATACTACTTTGAACCGTTGTTTGTGTGAACTGTACCTTACGAACTATGTACACGTGGGGGGTCACCCGATCTATTTTTGTCAAAAAATAAAAAAAAAAGGAAACGACATAAAGGGTGTTCTTGTATACACGTTAATATCTTTACATTAAATAGATTACAGTTGGTTCGCACATCTTGTTTTCTTTATAATTTTGTGTCGTCAATACTGTAATGTTCGAATATGTGTTATTATATTCTATTATCACGCCTAAATAAAGGATGATAATTCCTAATGTCTGATTCCTTTATACAAAGTCCAACTGACTCGGCGACGTTACTCTTACAAGAGCCACTGTAACGTACGGGACATCCGTCGATTACAAACGTAATCTCACCAATCTCTTACTTGTAGGACAGACGG
>BLSH010373387.1:1189753-1200547 GCA_018402905.1 Glandirana rugosa | reverse complement strand
TTCTAACAAATGTATATATCGTATCACCATTAGTCATAAGTAAGTACACGGTCAGGTCTTCAACGTTTTCAACTGAAGGAGATGGAAGTGTTATCGGGGGACAGGAAGGACAAGATGGGTTTTTAAGTCCTGAAAACTCATACCTCATATGTCATACATACGTGTGAAAGGAGGGTGTTAGGTCCTAGTTACCGACCTAATACATAGTATCAATGTATCAGTCACTCCGACCTTTTTCTGTGTTCAGGTAGTTCAGGTTGGGTACACACACAAAAAAAAATACAGTCATTATGCAACATATAGGGGGTTACAACACCAGGGAATCCACACGTAGATTATCAAAACCACAACATTGGGGGATATACAACGTATTACTGACATAAAAAAAAACACACACATGGGTTGGACTTGATGGACTTGTGTCTTTTTCCAGCCTCACTGACTATGTAACTATGATACATAATCCAGCCATTGATCCTGGATTGTGGGAGGAAAGTGTGCATACATACTGTATACTCCATACTCAAAAGTCCTGAATTTTTGGGTAGAACAGGAAGGACAGGGGGCTATTGTGAAGGTAGAGGAAGTCAACTTTTGCAACTTCTGGACTGGCACATGAATGAATACTGATTACCACTATGCTATATATGTAAACAATCTTATTCAGTCATTACAAGAGAGCACTTCATAATGCATGGCACACACTGTGACTGGAGTTAATAAAATGACCAACATGGTAAAAAAATAACACACTGTAATGCATATTAATGCAATGCATGCAAACACAATTCTTGTGCTAAAGAACAAAAAAAGACTCCTTCTGCGTTTAGGTATAGTGGATATGGATCATATTCCAATTGACACAGCCGGTCCTCTGATTGGCTAAGATATTCCTAGGCTGCCCAATGCTTCCTAGGCATTGCAGCTTCTTTAGTCAGGGGGGTACAGAACTCTATATCACAAAAAGCGTCAACGGTTGCTGTGCTTTTTTCTACATATTGTCACACATCGAGGGGTTCATTGGACAAAGTCAATGGAAATGCATGGAAATGAATAAAAGCGCACCACTATGTGTATGGGAAGCTATTCACAGACTCCAAGAATTCTCTGACCCTGTTTCTAAAATGCATTCGGCTCAATTCATAAACCTGTTTATTCTAGTGTTGTTACCTTAATACCACACCTTATTTACCTCATCATAAGACTCAGCTCTCAATTCATAAATATGCATAAATCACGTTTTATTTAGTCAGCTAGTGCAGGCATGTTTGTGAATTAAACAGTTTTAGAGGAAAATTATCTTGAGTTAAAATAAATAGTGGTGTTAGGCTATGTTTTAACATGCAGTTACTATTGCCACAGCTCTGAAAAGCAATCCATGGCGGTGTTTGACGGGCAGTAAGGTGGCGCTATGTCGCTTCCTCATTACCTGTTTTAACCCTGTAAATGCCACACCACCATGATGTGAACCTATTTGCTAGAATGGGTTGCATTCAGTGCTGCCTGCCAAACCCACGGGAGTGATCATTTTGGTTGTTGCATATGTACACCCACATCTAGCTGCCTTTCCAGCTTAAAGGGTAAGTTCCCCATTACAGAAAATCTGTAAGGAGAACTTACACTGGACCCCCTTCCCATCCCCACGGCCCCACTATACAGGAGTCCCACGATCATCTGCTGTGAGACACTGGGACATCGCTTTACCGGTCTGGGGATTTGAAATCCTCCTGGCTTCCTCTCCTCTTCTCCAGTGCTAGGCAAGTTCTGATTGGACAGCGCCGCCCATGTGACAGCACCGACCAATTAGAATGCCTCCTATCCGTACACGCTGAGAGGTATGGATAGGATATTGAGCCGCAGGGATTTCAAATCCCTGGACCGGGGAAGTGGCAACCCGGTGTCTCACAGCAAGTGATTTTTCTGATAAAGGTGAACTTCCGATTTAAGGGGAGAAGCAGTAAAAATGTGGCTTAACCATTTGCTTTTTCTGCCCCAGCCTCACCCCCGCCCCCCCATTCGCAAGTCTATAGGACTCCTTATAACAACACATTCATCTTAGCAAATCAAGTCTAGTTCATGAAAAATCATAATGTGAAGATTATGGCAGGCAGGACACAACTTTTATTGCTCTAGGCACCCTTCCAACCTATGCATGCAGGACATGTGCTAAAACACGGTTTACAGAACTTTACCGCATGGTGAACCGAGCAGCTGGCTTCTGTTGGACCGGTTGCCGTACACACGGGCCGAATGTCAGCTGGTTTCTATTGAACCGGCCAATGTCGCCCGATATTTGGCCCTTCACTCTCCTGTACTTGATCTGCAAGAGGCTGACAAGTACTTACATTTTAATTTGATTATGTATTCATGATGCATGATGAAAGAACTGCATTAATTTGTGTCTTTTTATATGCCTTGAGTTTGCCTTTAAACATAGGTGGATAGTAAGCATGCAATGTTTTACCAACATGTTTTATCAAGTACGATCACAGAACCAACTGCTAGTTGTGAATGTAGAGTTACTTCAGGGAGTATCTTCCCTTTTGCCTACCTTGCCCTGCTATGATGCTCAGCAATTTCACAAAGAGTGAACATTTATCAGATTTTTCCCTGTACACCAGAAAAAAAGTACCAGATATGGGCAGCTTTTATAGATACATTTATCAAGAATATTTTAAAGAAATTAAATAGACTGACATTTGAAAAATCTAGGGCAAGACACAAATAACAGTTCAGAATGCCAGGCAAGAAAAGCAATGTTCTAGGTAAAAAGTCTGCATCTACACCTGAGCATTGAAATCAGTCTATTGTAGACACACTACTGATACTAATATTTCCTCCACAATGCAAACATAATTTCAACCCTGGAGGCAATGATCTTATACACATCTTCTCTAGTGCTAGAAAATGGTTCATTCCTGAAAACCCTCATTCAGTAAAGATCAAATTGCACATAACTTTTTTAATGCATTATATTTGCTGAAGTCTGCTTTTCTTTCTATTTCTCGCATCATCTATTTTTACTTTGAAACGAACAGCCATATAGTATTAGTGTTATATGTATTATGAAGTATAGCACTGTCAAATTCTTTTCTACAGAACTAGCACAAGTTAGAATAATGTACTGAAGGCCAGGATACATTATTAGGTTAGTTAGATATAAAACACTGGCTCCACCTGGTACATTCACTAATTATTTTGGTGAGTATTCCCAAATTATACAATTAGTTTACCAGTATGTAAAGAACATATTTAATTGCAGAGTTCTCAAAATAGCAAATCATTGCTTAGAACAGTGAAATGTAATTGAATTATTAGATAAGTGCACTTACAAGGAGCAAGAACTGGACAGAGAGGTTTCAGTGAAAAACAGAAACGTTTTATTCGCAGGTCTGTACCTCTGCATTGCAAGTTCAGTATTAACCACTTGCTTACTGGGCACTTAAACCCCCCTCCTGCCCAAACCAATTTTCGGCTTTTGGCGCTGTTGCATTTTGAATGACAATTGCACGGTCGTTGTACCCAAACAACATTTTTATCATTTTTTCCCCACAAATAGAGCTTTCTTTTGGTGGTAATTGATCACCCCTGCGGTTTTTATTTTTTGCCCTATAAACAAACAAAGAGCGACGATTTTAAAAAAAGAACAATATTTTTTACTTTTTGCTATAATAAATGTCAAAAAAAATATATAAAAGAGAAATGTATTCATCAGTTTTGGCCAATATATAGTCTTCTACTTATTTTTGGTAAAAGAAATCGCAATTGGCATATATTGATTGGTTTGCGCAAACGTTATTGCATCTATAAACTATGGCAATTGATTTATGGCATTTTTATGGTAATGGGGGTGATCTGCAATTTTTATCGGGACTGCGATATTGCAGCGGACATGTCGGACATTTTTTTACACTTTTTTGGAACCACTGACATTTATACAGCGATCAGAAATTTAGATGTCCACTGATTACTGAATAAATGTAATTGGCAGGGAAGGGGTTAACACTAAGGGGGCAGTGAAGGGGTTAACTGTGTTTCCTGCATGTGTTCTAACTGTGAGTGGGTGGGGCTGGCCGGGACATAACAAATCTAACTGATCCCAGTGACAGGGATCAGTAGATCTGCTATGTCCCCCTTTACAGAATGGAGAACCACTGTGTTTACATCGGCGGTTCCCCGTTCTGCAGCTCTAACAGGTGATCGCGGGTCTCCGGCGGACATCAAGTCCGCCCGAGCCACGGGCATGCCTACTCAGCATGCGGCGGCTGTGAGAGCGTGCCGCTGCCGGCTGTGAGTGCCCGCGGAGAGCGCGCAAAGGGCAGACGTCCATGGACATCCGCCGGGAGATTGAAATCCGTCTTTTGGCTATAGCGTGGATCTGAACTGGTTAAAGTACTTCTGCCACTCATTACACAGTAGTGCCTAATTTTAGAATGCGTTCATTATAATCAACAAATATAAATTAAAGTGGTTGTTAAGCCACTGATATAAAATCCTCCTGCATTATCAATCACTGCTCTGTATTACTTATGGGCCGAACACCCCCCTGTTCAGTTCACAGCAGAACTCCAGAACAGGAGAAAAGTCCTAACCCGAATGACGAACCCATTTAAGTCTATGGGAATCAAAAGTGCCCATTTTGAAGGCTTAAATGCAAGTAATTGGCATAAAAGGGGTATGGGGGTATGGGTACTGCCCTGGGGGACATGTATCAATGCAAAAATATTTTTTAAAAGCAATAATTTTTTCAGGAGCAGTGATTTTAATGATGCTTAAAGTGCAACAATAAAAATGAAAAATTCCTTTAAATATAGTGCCTGGGGGATCCCCTTAGTCTGTCTGTAAAGTGGTGCATCTGTAGCACATATAGAATATGCTGCAGCAAAAATTACATTTCTAAAGAAAAAAAAAAAACAAGTCAAATCACATTTAAAATGACTCACGGTTGCAATTACCCGTCACCCGGTTATTGAAAAAAATCCATTCCAGACCCTTATTCGAGCAAACAGCCTGGCAGGTCAGGAAAGGGAGGGCGAGCAAGCGACCCCTTTCCTCCTGAACCATACCAGGCCACATGCTCTCAACATAGGGGGTGGGTGCTTTGGGGCACCCCAAAGCACCTTGTCCCCATGTTGATGGAAACAAGGGCCTCATCCCAACAACCATGGCCGCATTTGCCTTTCTAACCCTGAACTGCTCTCTGCCAATCAGGAAGTGCCTCTATGTTACTGGGTTCCCGATTGGCGGAGAAGAGAGGCGATCCTATTGGACGCCTTTCTGGTAGGAGGGGGATGCACGACCAAAGCCAAGCCGCTCCCTGCTCCCGGCTCACCGGACACCGCTCCCCGCTTCCTCCTCCCCACTCACTGAAAAACGGCTCCCCGCTCCCTGCTCCCCATTTACCGGACACCACTCCCCGCTCGCTAGACACCACTGCCTGCCAGTTCCTGCTGCCCGCTTTGATGTCCCAACTGCCCTGGGGGGGTGGTGATGTATATACTCCTCTGGTGATACTATATACCCCTCTGGTGATACTATATTCCCCTCTGGTGATGCTGTATACTCCTCTGTTGATGCTGTATATACTCCTCTGGTGATGCTGCATACTCCTCTGGTGATGCTGTATACACCTCTGGTGATGCTGTATTTACCCCTCTGGTGATGCTGTATATACTCCTCTGGTGATGCTATATACTCCTCTGGGGGTACTATATACCCCTCTGGTGATGCTGTATACTCCTCTGGTGATGCTGTATATACTCCTCTGATGATGCTATATACTCCTCTGGTGATGCTGCATATACTCCTCTGCTGATGCTGTATACTTCTCTGGCGATGCTGTATATACTCCTCTGGTGATGCTGTATACTCCTCTGGTAATGCTGTATATACTTTTCTGGTGATGCTGTATACTCCTCTGGTGATGCTGTATATACTCCTCTGGTGATGCTATATACTCCTCTTGTGATACTGTATATACTCCTCTGGTGATGCTATATACTCCTCTGGTAATGCTATATACGCCTCTGGTGATGCTATATACTCCTCTGGTGATGATGTATACCCCTCTGGTGATGCTGTATACTCCTCTGGTGATATTATATGCTCCTCTGGTGATGCTATATACTCCTCTGGTGATGCTATATACTCCTGGTGATGCTATATACCCCTCTGGTGATGCTATATATACTCCTCTGATAATTATGTATATACCCCTCTGGTGATGCTATATACACCTCTGGTGATGCTGTATATACTCCTCTAGTGATGCTGTATATACACCTATCTAGTGATGCTGGGCTGTATACTCCTGACACAATGGGTGGAATCTATAACGGGTGGGACTTATGAGAAGTGGGAGGAATAAAAAGGGAAGGGCAGGGTCTGGCGTTCCCCCATCCTAAAATTTCATTCACTGCAGAGGTCCAACATCCAAGTAGCACCGTCAGGCATTCTTAAGGCATAAATTACACATTTAATTTCCTGAATACATATCACATTTTTGAAGGCCCTGGAGTACCAGGACAACGGAATTACCCACAAAATGAGTCCATTTTGGAAAGAAAACACCCCAATGTTTCCACAAGTCTTTGGAAAATGTACAAAGTAAATGAAAACATATTTTTTTTTCACAAACTTGTCAATTTATAAGATCTTTCTAACATATAGCATTTATATGTGCAAAAATTATGGCGATACCACATGTGTGAAACTTTTCCACAGTCTGGCCACATACAGAGGCCCAACATTGAAGTAGCACTGTCAGGCATTCTAAAAGCATAAATTACAAATTCTATTTCTTGAGTACCCATCACATTTTTGAAGGCCCTGGAGCACCAGGACAATGGAATTACCCCCAAAATGACCCTATTTTGGAAAGAAAACATCCCAATGCATATTCTACGAGGAATAATGAGTCTTTTGAAAACGTAATTTTTTTCCACAAGTTTTTGGAAAATGTGGAAATAAAATGAAAACATATTTTTTTCACAAAGTTGTCAATTCATAAGATCTTTCTAGCACATAGCATGTACATAGTAAAAATGACACCCCAAAATACATTCTGCTACTCGTCCTGAGTATGGCGATAGTACATGTGTGAGACTTTTCCACATCCTGGCTACATACAGAGGCCCAAAATACAAGTAGAACCTTCAGGCTTCTAACACATAGCATGTACACACCAAGAATTACACCCCAAAATACATTCTGCTGAGCAAAGGGTAAAAAAAACCTGTGGTTTTAGCAGACAAAAATACCATCCCAGAGTAAAGGTTGTGATGAATCAGATTAGGGTGCTGCTTCTGTATTTAAGTCAAGTTAAATGTAAAATTTTTAAAAAAGTCAATTACACATGCAAAATAAATAATGCCATGTTGCTGAAGCTGTCCATGAGAGTTGTACTGTTTTGTAAATGCATACAGGTTACAGGGATCCCCAAGCATTGATTATAAAGGAATGGTGTTTTTTTTTACATTTTTTTTTATTTTTGCAGTGATACATGTCTCTAGTGCCCAGCTCCTCTTGCCCCTTTGTTTGACAATGCTTTGCCTTTTAGCCTTAAAAATAGCTTGTACTGATTTTCAAGATTTGCCCCACCTTGTTATTAAGGTTAAGGGGGTTTGGTAATGTTCACAACTTCTGGAATTTATGATGAGTTCTAGGAATGGCCTGCAAATCAAACTCAGGCCACATTGGCTGATCACTAATTGTGATAACATGTCCTGCAAGCATTCCAGCTTGGGTCTTGGGACTTCAAGTAACATCACTTCCTGTGCTCCTAAATCTTTGCTTTGTGATAAATTTGCCCGTAGCCAATAGATTATAGAATAACCATCTTCCTTATAACAGTCTGAATGCTGCATTTGTATTCCCAAGGCACATGCTGTTTAGTGAAAAACAAACAAGCCCTTTGACAATCTGCTCCCATTACAAAGGCTAATTTAAAGCAAAAAGGGGTATTTCAGAGTCCTTTTTTGTTTCATCCTGTGACACATAAGTGTTTATGATGTCTGCTATAAAACAAAGAGACTGCTGCTTGTCAGCATGTCCATATAGATTTCTTTTGTATAGCAGTTTCTCTAGAATTGAATGTATTCCCTTAACCACTTCAGCCCTGGAAAGTTTACTCCCCTTCATGACCAGGCCATTTTTTTGCGATACGGCACTGCGTTTAATTTTTGCGATGTTGTACCCAAATAAAATTGATCTTCTAGATTGTAAGCTCTAAAGAGCAGGGCCCTCTGATTCCTCCTGTATTTAATTGTATTTGTCTGCCCTCATATTGTAAAGCACTGCGCAAACTGTTGACACTATATAAATCCTGTATTATAATAATAATAATAATAATGTCCTTTTTTTTTCCCCACAGAGTTTTATTTTTGTGGTATTTGATCACCTCTGTGGTTTCTATTTTTTGCGCTATAAACAAAAAAAGACTGACAATTTTGAAAAAATTACTTTCTGCCATAAAACATATCCAATAAAATAATGTAAAAAATCAAATTTCTTCAAAAATGTAGGGCAGTATGTATTCTGCTACATATTTATGGTAAAAATGTTTTCTAATAAGCGTGTATTGATTGGTTTGCGCAAAAGTAATAGCATCTACAAACTATGGGACAGCTTTATGGAATTTTTTTTTACTAGTAATGGCAGTAATCAGTGGGGATCTGTCCATTAGGCGCCAGACGCATGGATTCCAATGGGGGGTTGTTTTTTTGAAGCACGTGATTAGAGCCAGAGGCTTCAAAAAAGGGTGGGCTCGGGGCGCAGAGCACTGCGCTCTGAACCCACCCAGTTGTGTGAGAATAGCGAATTAATATTCACTATTCTCACACTGATCCTCCTCCCGACCCATCAGTCCTGAGACCCTTCGCTCGATTGGCTGAAAGGACAGGCAATACTATTGGATGCCTAGGAGGAGGAGGGAAGAGATGCACAGTGAAAGCCTCCATGATGCAGAGGAGGAGGAGACGCCCGCCCACCACCCATAGGAGCGCCGCCCGCCCGCAACCTATATAGGGTAAGTGTGGGGCTGGATGACCGCCTGACCAACCGTGAGACCCCGGGATGGGGGTGTGTTTGCTACCCCCCCCAAAAAAAACACCACCTGCTTTTTAGAGGGATTGCAACATTTTGGTGGTCAAATTGGACACTAAGTGACATTTTATGAGAACCAGTGACACCAATACAGTGATCAGTGCTAAAAGAAATGTCACTGCCGTTGTATAAATGACACTGGCAGGGAAGGGGTTAACTTCAGGAGCGATCAAACGGTTAAATGTGCTCCAAGGGAGTGCATGCTAACTGGGGGGGGGGGGGTTGCTTTGGCTGTGAGATTACTTTTTTACTTTCTGCTATAAAATATATCCAATAAAAAAATCACATTTCTTCAAAAATTTAGGCCAATATGTATTTTGTTACATATTTATGGTAAAAAAAATCTAATCAGCATATATTGACTGGTTTGTGCAAAAGTTATAGCGTCTACAAACTATGGGATAGATTTATGGATTTTTTTTTTTTCTAGTAATGGCAGTGATCAGTGGTGGCCCGTCCATTAGGAGCCGCCACCCCACAGTAAGCGTACGTGGGGCAGTCGGCAAGGGGTTAATTTAGACATGAAGCCTAATATCTGCATTGTACTCATTGTGTCTGCAGGACAAGAAAAGTTTTTTCTGCTTGTATTGCTGGGAGTCCTTGCTCATAGCTCTCCCTTATTTGCAGAGGATTTCCCTCGTTTGGAACCAGATCACCCTCCTCAGTTGTCCCTCTTTTTGGTCTGATGTATATACCTTTAAATAAGTATTAAATATCAAAAGTGTTTTTTCTGCTCTAAAACCTTTCACCCAACCTCTCAATTATGCCATGTTATTTTGAACAGCCAGTGTAAAGGAAAAGTAGTGGTAAAAAAGCATTTGTTGATTTAACTAATCAATTTTTGTGCATTAATTCTTCATGGTCCACAGGGGGCATGGCAGGGGTGCGTCCTTTGCCTTCACATAGCTATTGTGCTATAATGTGTCTTTGCTAACTGCCTCAGAAAGCTGGGAGGTATGCTAGCTGCAGTGCGTACTTACTTGTGTTTCAGTGATGTGTTAAGTATGGTTTTCCTGAACCACAATCCAGTTATTTTTATTAGGAAGTTTATATATGTACAGGAAAATGTAAAATGGTCCTTTAATCAAGCATTGAGTAATATTAATTTGAATGCACAAAAACACACATCTATTAGCATACGTGCACATAAGCACAGGTATAGATTGTTTAACCACTTCCCGACCGCGGTATGCAGAATGACGGCCGGGAAGTGGCTGAGTTATCCTGACTGGACATCATATGACGTCCTCAGGATAACAAGCCGCCCCGCGCCCGGGGGGGCGCGCATCGCGGCGATCGGTGGTGTGGAGGGTCAGTCTGACCCCCCGCAATGCCGATCTCGGTAAAGTGCTTCGATCCGAAGCACTTTACCATGTGACCAGCCGTGACCAATCACGGCTGGTCACAGTGTAATACAGGAAAGCCGTTTATCGGCTTTCCTGTACTCAGGTCTGCAGACCTGATGAGGGGAGAGCCGATCGGCTGCATCCCTGACAGGGAGGGTTTGTGCTGATGATTTATCAGCACAGCCCTCCCTCGGATCGCCACCCTAGACCACCAGGGAGCCTGCCCAGTGATGTGCCCACCCAGGACCACCAGGGAGCCGACCAGGGACCACCAGGGAGCGATCTGGACCACCAGGGAGACCCCCCTAGACCACCAGGTAAGTGACTAAATGCTCAGGTCCACCTT
>BLSH010373387.1:1152234-1171345 GCA_018402905.1 Glandirana rugosa | reverse complement strand
CTTGGGGACAATTTTTAATTTTCAGATGTTGAGTACTATGTAATCACACTACCTTTCTTACGAGGAATGTGAACACCAGTAACTCATCTTAACGCGGGAATGTTGGGACCAACTCTTTGGGACGGGATCTCCTATTTTACTGTTAGCAACGTTAAAAAATACAATGTACTATAAACGCGTCGCCAAAAAGTTTGTGTAAAAAAAACCTTTTGTATGTAAAATTAAAATTACGTCTTTAGTGTTATATATTAAAAAACCATTTTATATTTTCTACTACAATACGACTTATTTATCTACGGATTATATAATACGAAATTTAGATAACCTTATATTTAGTCGCGGGCAGGGAGATCTTCCATTTAGTGAGATTTTTTAACATCATCTTTTATATTTTACCAAAAAATTATATATTGTGATTTCTGCATTAAAATTAAAATGTATGTTTTCCAAAAAAAATGTGTTTGAAAAACCGCTGCGCAAATATCATGTAACATAAAAAATTGCAACGATTGTCATTTTATCCTCTAGGGCAGGGTTTCTCAACCAGGGTTGTAAGGGCGCAATTCTACTCAATGACCACAAGTGTAAGGAGCATTCTTTCCATCACACTAATGTATCATGAGTTGTAGACTTTTAATTTTTAACAGGGGTTCCCCGAGACCAGAGAATTATTTCAAGGGTTCCTCGGTGTTGAAAAGGTCGAGAACGGCTGCTCTAGGGTCTCTGCTAAAAAAACCCCCCATATAATACTGATTTTTGTTTTGTAAACAAAAAGTGCCAGAAAAGTCTTGGTCTTTAAGCGGATATACAGTATATATATATATATACAGTGCTCAGCATAAATGAGCACACCCCTTTTGAAAAGTAAGATTATCAATATCTCAATGTACACGAGAACAAATTCCAAAATTTTGACAAAACTGAGTTGTATAGAACATTTGTTTAGCTCATTACTTGAAAGTAAGGTTAATAATAAGACTTAAGAAGAATAGAAAGTATTGCGCTAACCAAAATAGATGAACAAATAGCAACTAACACCACAATCTCCCTAAATTGTGAACGAAACAATAAATAAAATGTGTAGCGCTTAAAATTGTGAGCATTTCATGTCCACAATAGACAATATAAATCAAACAAAAATGTCCTCAGTGAAATAAGTCCATAGATACATAAATGTATGAATGAATAAAGGAATAAAGAAAATCTTCCACCACGTGTGAAATAAATGTGTATGGTTCGAACTTCAATTCGTCATGAAGCACCGGCGTGCCCCTTACACCTCCACCACTTAAGATAAGGTACTCTTACCAGAATACGTAATTCTGTACGCATGAAACTACTTGGTGGCAACAGGATCAGACCACATCCAGGGGAGTCATGATGGACATCAATCCCTCAAGGGTGATACTTCCACATACAGTTGTATATCCAGGATCTTATGGAACACCGAAGAAGGGACTCCAAAACCAGAAAATAAACTCCAGATGCAGTATACCTCAGTGAAAATATATAAATGGCCACATAGCGTAATACTGTAAACCAGTGATGATTTATTAAAAGAGTTGCACTTACATGATAAAAGTAGAACAAAAGCGATATGGAATTCCAATCAGTTAAAAAGCGCGATGCTAGACGAACAGGTCTGCCTCACCCGACGTGTTTCATCCGCCAGGACTTTAACAGGGGTATGTTGAGCAGAAGAAAGAAGAGCTGGAGAGGGGAGAAGACCCCGGAGCTGATTTACTAAAAGATTTTAAAAACCAGGGTAGTGTGGTTCTTATTTTATACTTTTTTTAGGTGAATGGGTAGGGGTACAATGTACCCCATGCTCATTCACATAGGGTGGGGGGGCGGGATCTGCGGGCCCACTTGTTAAAGGGGACTTCCAGATTCTGATAAGTCCCCGCCCGCAGACCTCGACAACCATCGGCAAGGGTTGTCAGGAAGAAGCCCTTGTCCTCATCAACATGGGGACAAGGTGCTTTGGGGTGGGGGGTGCAGAGCCCCCCTGCCCCAAAGCACCCATACTCCCCATGTTGAGGGCACACCGCCTGGAATGGTCCAGGAGGGGGGCGCTTGCTTGTCCCCACCCCCTTTCCTCACCTGCCCGGCTGCATGCTTGGATAAGGGTATGGTATGGATTGTGGGGGGACCCAACGCAGTTTTTTAGGCATGGGAGTTCCCCTTAAAATCCATACCAGACCAAAGGGCCTGGTAAGCTCTTGGAGGGGGATCCTATGCCAGTTTTTTTTTTTACATTTGGCGTGGAGTTCCCTTTCAAGATCCTCAGAGCACAAGTTGCATGCCAAAGTCGGATCAGTGAAGACAATGATCCCACTTTCATCCGACTTCAATGCTTTTCAATGAGCTAAAGTGGGATCAAAGTCGGACAAAAGTAGTACAGGAACCTTTTTCAAAGTCGGTCCGACTTTGAAAAACACAAGTCGGACCAGTTACGACGGCTCTCATAGGGAATCGTTTTTGTGACGTAATGCGACATGTGCTCCTAATGTCGGTCCGAGAATCGGACTAGTGTGAACCCAGCCTGAGATTACAAAATCTTCAGTTTTATTCAAATACACCCCACAACACAACAAAAACTACTACATCTAGTATTTTGTATGACCTCCATGATTTGTAAGGACAGCACCAAGTCTTCTAGGCATGGAATAAACAAGTTGGCGACATATTGCAAAATCAATCTTTTTCCATTCTTTAAGAATGACCTCTTTTAGAGCCCAAGTGCTGGATGGAGAGCGATGCTCAACTTGTCTCTTCAGAATTCCCCATAAGTGTTCGATTGGGTTTAGATCATGAGACGTACTTGGCCACTGAATCACTTTCACCCTGTTCTTCTTCAGATATGCAACAGTGCCCTTAGATTAGTGTTTTGGATCATTGTCATGTTGGAAAAGTGCACGACGACCAAGGGCACGGAGTGATGGTAGCATCTTCTCTTTCAATATAGAGCAGTACATCTGTTAATTCATGGTACCATCAATGAAATGCAGCTCCCCGTCACCAGCAGCACTCATGCAGTCCCACAGAAGGACACTGCCACCACCATGTATCACTGTAGGCACCATGCATTTTTCTTTGTACTCCTAACCTTAGTGACACCATACAGTTTTGAAGCCATCAGTTCCAAAAACAGTTATAATGGTCTCATCAATCCAGAGTACAGAGTCCCAGTAGTCTTCTTTTTCAGCATGGGCCCTGGCAAATTCTAGTCAGGCTTTTTTGTGCATGGGCTTTAGGAGAGGCTTCCTTTGTGGACGACACCCATACATGCCATTCCTCTGCAGTGTACGCCGCATTGTGTCACAGGAAACAAGCACACCAGTTTGGCTTCCTACTTCTTTAGCCAATTGCAGTGAACTTGCAAGGTAATTTTTTTCAATCCTCATCAGAAGACATTCCTGTCGAGGTGTAAACTCCCGTGGATGGCCTGGATGTCTCTGTGACATGGTTGTAGTTCCATCTTTGTTAAATTTTTGTATCACTTTTGCTACAGTATTCTGACTGATAAGTAAAGTTTTGCTGATCTTCTTGTAGCCTTCATCTTTCTTGTGTAAAGAAATTATTTTTTTCTCAGGACACTTCTCTTCTATGTGGTGCCATTGCTGACAGCATGAAATGGAAAAGGGATTTCTTTGTTAAGTAACGCCCTTTTAACGGCCCATACACACGATGCGAAATTCGTATGGTAATTTTCGACAGATCGTCCGGAAATCTTACCATTAGTATGGTCTTTTCGACAGTTGATCCTGACTTTTCGGACAAAAAAGTCCTGGTGTACAGACTATAAATTTTTTGTTGTACGTGAACTCAATGTCTGATTTTCGTTTAATTAGTATGGTTTTCTTCCGAAAAAAATCGTAAGAGCAAGACTACACATGCTCAGAAACGAAAAAAAAACATACAAAACTATTCAACACATTACATCACTGCTGAAATTGTATTCTGTCGTATGAGAATTTTTGTATGGTGAGTAACCACTTCACTTTCTACATGAGACTAGCATGCAACAAAAAACGGACGTTCGGTTGTCCAAAAATCTAAGCGCGTGTACGAGGCTTAAGACTTTCATTGGGGTGTATTCATTTTTGCAAGATGGTCTTGAATGGTTGGTTTCATAAAGTCCTTCCCACCCAGATGCCTAGACAAATATCAATAGTAAACAGATCCCCTGTTGAAATGGAGGCGAATGGGATTGACGGCCGGATTAAAATGGAAATACATGCATTTATATAACGTTACCATTGATCCGTCATATTTTTTCTGGACCTTAGTGGGCTCAGAGATAAGCTGATGTATACAGATATATTTCCATTTACATCCGCCTTCCTATACACTTACATGGGGCTTCCGATCAGGTCTGCCTAAAAAACTGATAGGTGGACCTGAATAAAAAGTCCATGTAAAAGGAGCCCTAAGAAAAAGTGGATGCCGATATTTTTATTGGATAATAGATAATAGATTACAGTATCTCACAAAAGTGAATATACCCTCCCATTTTTGTAAATATTTTATTATATCTTTTCATGTGACAACACTGAAGAAATGACACTGGGCATAAAGTGTCAATATTTTGTGTGGTCTCCATTATTTTCCAGCACTGCCTTAACCCTCTTGAGCATGGAGTTCACGAGAGCTTCACAGGTTGCCACTGGAAACCTCTTCCACTCCTTCATGATGACATCACGGAGCAGGTGGATGTTAGACACCTTGTGCTCCTCCACCGTCCATTTGAGGATGCCCCACAGATGCTCAATAGGGTTTAGGTCTAGAGACATGCTTGGCCAGTCCATCACCTTTACCCTCAGCTTCTTTAGCAAAGCAGTGGTCATCTTGGAGGTGTGTTTGGGGTCGTTATCATGTTGGAATTCTGCCCTGCGTCCCAGTCTCTGAAGGGAGGGGATCATGCTCTGCTTCAGTATGTCACAGTGGCATTTACACAGCAAATTTACACTGTTATAGTGTCAAAGTGTCATTTCTTCAGTGTTGTCACATGAAAAGATATAATAAAATATTTGCAAAAATGTGAGGGGTGTACTCACTTTTGTAAGATACTGTAACAGCCATCATGAAAATGTAAAAAAAATAAATAAATGTATTCCTACGTCCACAAAAGCCCAGAAAAAAAAGCAAAGTTTCAGTAATGTTTAAGAGTAAAAGTCCCCTTTATCAACTGTACCACATAATAACAAGAACTATACAAGAATCAAATTTATGTTACTCAACCAAGCGTACAATTGAACCGATCACTAAGCTGGATCAGACAGACAGACAATCATATTAAATTATCAACACAGAAGAGAGAAACTGAAGGAAAACTTCACCCTGTCCTGGAGTTTTGACATGGATAGAAAACCAATCAGTCACAGAAAAGGAAGAAGATATATTACACAGCTAGGATGTGACAGATAGATAACCAGCGTACTATTGAAAATAGCCATAGTACTTTTGAAATATATGCTGTCAAACTTATATAAGGTGAATCACATTCTTTACTGTTAATCATAACAGCTCAAAATTGCTTACTACCTGGTTCTTAATTGAGATTATACTGTATACTTTGTCTCGTATGATTAATTAAATTGATTTTTATTTATTTATTACAGGCATTTATATAGCTTTGAGAGGTGATATATATATATTGTGTATTTATAAATAAATATATATATATATATATTTATATATATACATACTGTATATATATATTTATTGTACCTTCACATCAGTCATTAATATTTTTATATTTGCAGAAAACATGCTATCAATTTACGTCATTTCTACTATCATAAATATTAAGAATAGTTAAGAGAAACCCCTGAGGATGCGCAGGTGTGAGAAACGCATTTGATGGAGCATAGAGCGCAACGTCACACTGCCACACCGGTCAGGTAAGTGCAGTGTTTGATGTAAGTGCTGACATGGGGCTTTGGAAAACGTTTTATGGATGGTTTTAAACATTGATATTGCACTTTGTACCATGAGTTTTAATAAATATTATACTATATCGCCTTACTATCTCTTGGCTGTTTGGTGTCTTGTGAGTGCTTAGTGAGTATACTGCCCTTAATGAGAGAAAAGGATATAAAGTACTGGACCATTTAAGTAGATGGTTCCAGGGATCCTATATTGAGCCTGTATTGCTGCATCTTTCTTGGGCAGCCTTTTCAATGCAGTGAGTGTGCAGGCTTACTTTTGGTGGAAGGACATGTACATTTATTGGTGTACATCTTTGGATCTTTGGTGAAGGACGTCCACACATATATGGATGGAACTTTTGTATGTACTTATTACTATTCATCATAGTGGACTTTTCTATATTTACCTGTTTTTTTCTATATTACAGTGGACTTTTTTTATACTCAACTGTATATGATATTTGATTGTGTTTACATTTATATTTTGATGATTGTGAGGTATTCACTACATTAGTTCACTATTTTGTCACTGCTCTGTTATATATATATGTATATATATATATATATATATATATATACAGTATCTCACAAAAGTGAGTATACCCCTCAGATTTTTGTAAATATTTTATTATATCTTTTCATGTGACAACACTGAAGAAGTTACACTTTGCTACAATGTAAAGTAGTGGGTGTACAGCTTGTATAACAGTGTAAATTTGCTGTCTCCTCAAAATAACAACACACAGCCATTGATGTCTAGAGCACTGGAAACAAAAGTGAGTACATCCCTAAGTGAAAATGTCCAAATTGGGCCCAATTCGCCATTTTCCCTCCCCGGTGTCATGTGACTCGTGCGTTTTACAAGGTCTCAGTTGTGAATGGGAGCAGGTGTGTTAAATTTGGTGTTATTGCTCTCACTCTCTCATACTGGTCACTGGAAGTTTAACATGGCACCTCATGGCAAAGAACTCTCTGAGGATCTAAAAAAAAATTATTGCTCTTCATAAAGATGGACCAGACCCTGAAACTGAGCTGCAGCACAGTGGCCAAGATCATACAGTGGTTTAACAGGCCAGGTTCCACTTAGAACAGGCCTCCCCATGGTCGACCAAAGAAGTTGAGTGCCCATGCTCAGCGTCAAATCCAGAGGTTGTTTTTGGGAAATAGACGTATGAGTGCTGCCAGCTTTGCTGCAGAGGTTGAAGGAGTGGGGGGGTCAGCCTGTCAGTGCTCAGACCATACGCCACACACTGCATCAAATTGGTCTGCATGGCTGTTGTACCAGAAGGAAGCCTCTTCTTAAGATGATGCACAAGAAAGCCCGCAAAGTTTGCTGAAGACAAGCAGACTAAGGACATGGATTACTGGAACCATGTCCTGTGGTCTGATGAGACCAAGATAAACTTATTATGGTGTCACTCGTATGTGGCAGCAACCAGGTGAGGAATACAAAGACAAGTGTGTCTTGCTTACAGTCAAGCATGGTGATGGGGAGTGTCATGGTCTGGGGCTGCATGAGTGCTTCTAGCACTGGGGAGCTACAGTTCATTGAGGGAACCATGAGTGCCAACATGTACTGTGACATACTGAAGCAGAGCATGATCCCCTCCCTTCGGAGACTGGCCACAGGGGGCAGTATTCCAACATGATAACGACCCCAAACGCACCTCCAAGACGACCAGTTCTTTGCCAAAGAAACTGAGGGTAAAGGTGATGGACTGGCCAAGCATGTCTCCAGACCTAACTTATTTGGTTCATATGGTGTCAAGCGTGCGTGGCAGCAACCAGGGGAGGAGTACAAAGACAAGTGTCTCTTCCTACAGTCAAGCATGGTGGTGGGAGTTTCATTGTCTGGGGCTGCATGAGTGTTCCCGGCACTGGGGAGCTACAGTTCCTTGAGGGAACCACGAATGCCAGCATGTACCGTGACATACTGAAGCTCCATGTATACTGAAGCAGAGCATGAGTCCCTCCCTTCAGAGACTGGGCCACAGGGCAGTATTCCAACGACCCCAAACACACCTCCAAGAGGACCACTGCCTTGCCAAAGAAACTGAGGGTAAAGGTGATGGACTGGCCAAGCATGTCTCCAGACCTAAACTCTATTGAGCATCTGTGGGGCATCCTCAAACGGAAGGTGGAGGAGCGCATGGTCTCACATCCACCAGCTCTGTGCTGTGGTCATGGAGGAGTGGAAGAGGACTCCAATGGCAACCTGTGAAGCTCTGGTGAACTCCATGCCCAAGAGGGTTAAGACACTGCTGGAAAATAATGATGGTCACACATAATGTTGACACTTCGGGCCCAATTTGGACATTTTTACTTAGGGGTGTACTCACTTTTGTTGCTAACGGTGTAGACATTAATGGCTGTGTGTTGAGTTATTTTGAGGGGATAGCAAATTTACACTGTTATACAAGCTGTACACTCACTACTTTACATTGTAGCAAAGTGTAACTTCTTCAGTGTTGTCACGTGAAAAGATATAATAAAATATTTACAAAAATGTGAGGGGTGTACTCACTTTTGTGAGATACTGTATATATATATATATATATATATATATATATATATATATATATATATACACATATATATTTGTTTTTAACAGCAATATATAACTGTGCAAAACTGTATGTAATGATGGTTTTTGACCATTAAACAGAACAGCATCAGAAACTCTAAATTCCAAATTAACCCTGGCACACTGCTATGAAGGTAGCATGAACTTTTTTTTCTTGCAATAATCCTTGCTTTTATGCAAAGGATTGCTAGAAGTGTATAAAGATTTTCAGCAGTCTGCAGACAGTTAATTTGGAATCTTTAGTGTAGTCACATGGCTCAATACCTCATATGCTACTGTATGTGCATGCAAGCTTTTTGATTTTAAGCACAGACATGGTCCATGTCTCCTAGCCTGCTTCAGATCATGTGCAGCATTTCAAACAGGTTGGGGTCAAATCTTGACTATACTTATATATATAATTTCTTTTATTTGATCACCGCTATTGTTGATTTAGTCCTGTATTTTGACCACCATGTTGTTTGACAAAACAGCTTTTGAGTTGTAGATCACACATGGAAGTCCTAACATATAGTAGCTTTAAAATTAATCCTAATTATAGCTTTCAAATTTAAGAATATATCTTATCTTTACCTATCTATACATATCTATACCTAATCCTATAGCTTTAAAGCTTGATAACATAACTTAGAAGTCGCGGGTCTCTCAATAACTTCAAGGCATCCAGTTCCACGCTGCAAGGCATACATACAGTCCCTCCACAGAACTTCACAGTTGGGATTAGGGATAGGCAAACGGTTCGGCCCGAGCATAAATTCGGGCTGAACTTTCGCTGTTCGGTCATTCGGCGAACAACCGAACAAACGGGACATTCGACCGTTTGTTCGCCTCCCCGAATGGACCAAAATGCAATGCGGCACTGAACAATACATTGCAAGCCCTGATTGGCTGAAGCAGTGAAAGCTTCAGCCAATCAGGGCACAGAGCACTGTCAGAGTTATGATTGGACACTGTCATCATGACTTTATCCAATCATGGCTCATTCACAGTATAAAAGTATTCTTTCAATGGCAGCCATTTTCAGTGTGATTTGGGCTGGAGAGAGATAGAACAGGGCTCTGTTCAGTGCTATTAGTTAGCTAGTGTGCTATACTGTGCTATTGTGCTTCAATTGTCAGTATAGAATATTAGTTTAGTAGGGATAATGTGAGTGTAGTGAGGAGGACCATTCAGCTTTGCATAGTGTGCAGCTAGAGTAGGGACAGCTCAGATAGTTGCACTGTAGTGTAGTGAGACCGTGTCATTCATACATACATTAGTGTATATGTAGAGTAGGGACAGCTCAGATAGTTTCAGTGTAGTGAGACCATGTCAGTAATCTTTACATTAGTGTATAGCTAGAGTAGCGACAGTTCAGATAGCGTCAGTGTAGTGATGGTTGAACACCGTCTATTTGATTGCATTACTGCAAGTTTGATGCCATTTACTTCTGTGTGCGTTACTGCCAGTTTAACACCATCTACTTCTGTGTGCGTTACTGCCAGTTTAACGCCATATAGTTCTAAGGGTGTTACTGCCAGTTTAACGCCATTAACTTCTGTGTGCGTCACTGCCAGTTTAACGCCATTTACTTCTGTGCACGTTACTGCTAGTTTAACGCCATATAATTCTGCATGCGTTACTGCAAGTTTAACGCCATTTACTTCTGTGAGCGTTACTGCCAGTTTAACGCCATATAGTTTTGTGGGTTACTGCAAGTTTAACGCCATATATTTTTGTGCGTCACTATAGGTTTGGCGCATTATATTTTAGTACATTAGAGTGTATCCGTGGAGTGTGTCTGTGTAGTGTGAGTACTCAAATTAAAGTGCACCAAACACCACTTTACATTGATTAAAGCGCATCTACATACAAATTTCCACTTCTCATTAACATCTGCTAATAAGCACCGCCTCCCCTCCCAATAATGTCTGGGAGGAAAAGCAGGAGAGGCCAGCAACAAATGTGTCCACAGGCAAAGGTGGACGTTGTGGTCAGTCCTCAGGTAGGGCATCATTTCCTCTGTTTACTGAGTTTGCCCGTGCTATCCAGCCACAGCATGCAAAGGAGGTGGTGGACTGGCTTACTAAACCTTCCTCATCCTCATCATCCTCTGTCACACAAGCAGAGACAGGTGTGCAGTCCTCTGCAGTTTCCAGAGTGGATAAACCTGCCTCTTTGTCCACATCTATTCCTGCCATTGCCCCAACATCAGCCATGGAGGAGGAGTCAGTTAAGTTATTTGACCACAGCGTCAGCCACTTGCTCCTTGATGATGCCCAGCCATTACTTGATTCAGATGTTGGTTCTGAGGTTGAGGATGACAGGAACATGAGCCTAGAGAGAGGGGAGAACACTGGTAGACAAATTGGCATTCATGTTCCCCCAGCCGCAGCGTATTGCCAAGTTGTCTCCAGTGGTAATGATGATGATGAAGATGGAGGAGATGGAGATGATGATGACGGTGAGGTCACTGATGCGACTTGGGTGCCAGATAGAGCAGAGGAGGAAACTGAAGGTGAGGCGGCACAACCCCAAGGAGGTCGACATCAAGAAAGAGTAGAAAGCAGCCACCCTATTCCATCACATTCTGCAGCTGTTATCTCCCAGCCCACTTCCCAAAGCTCAGCTGTCTGGGCCTTTTTCACCACATCTGCAGCAGATTTTACAGCAAGGTCAATTCTTGCTTTCATCAAGAGTACCTCTATAGTGTTACGATGGGAAGGCGCCACCGACACCCAAAGACCAATTTTTCTGCACCTGTTTGACAGGTGCATATCATTGCAATTTTTTTTACAGAAAGGCCAATTCTTGCCTTCATGAAGAGCACCTCTATAGGGTTATGGTGTGAAGGCACCACAGACACCCAAAGCTCAATTTTTACACACTTCTATCCAAAGTCAAAGTGACACCAGAATTTTTCCAAAAAATCTCTAATCTTGTTCCCAGTGCACTACATTGCGGCCTCATCATACACACTGGCTCCCCAGCTGTTGCTGGTCAAAATAAAGGCAGCTTGCAGGGAAAATGTCATTTTTTTTTTGATTTATAAATGCAATTATTGCTGCAGCAGATTCTAGACATGGTACAGATCTGCCACTTTACAGGTAGACTAAGGGGACCTCCCAGGCACTATATTGAAATGAATTCATTTTACTTTATAAACTTTAAAAACTTCACTTTAAAAATAAAAAAAACACTGCTCATTTAAAAATTATGTTTTTCAAAAACTTTTACTTCAGTGATACATGTCCCCCAGGGCAGGACCCAGACCCCTATAACCATTGTATGCACAATTACTTGCATATAATCCTTCAAAATAGGCACTTTTGAAGTTAGGGTCCCATTGACGTTAATGGGGTTTGTTATTCGGGTCCGAACTTTGTTTGGAAGTTCCGGTGCGAACCGAACAGGGGTCCATTCGGCACATCCCTAGTTGGGATATGTCTTGGTGTTGATAAACAGTGTATTCTTTGTACATGCACAATTTCAACTGCTGACTTATCTATCCACAGAATATTGTTCCACTAGTGTTGCTGAACATCCAGGTGGTATTTGACAATCCCCAGACAGGATATATTTTTGATTTTTGAGGAAAGCAAGTGGTGTCTTCAATGAACATCACTCTTGTTGAGAATTTCTTTGCATGTTAGTCTCTTGAATACAAATGTTACCTAATGCAATAGATATCTGCATGCTCTTAGCTCTCATGTTAAAGCACGTTTAAACCCCAAAACAAAAATTTTAAATATTGCAGACTAAGATGTGGTGGCTGGATTCATTTTCTTTTTTTCAGACCTTTATCCCTTTATTTTCAGTTGGTGATTCTATTAGTAACACACTTCCTGTCCTAGGGTGACAACCCATCTACTCACTGAAATGTATATAAAGAAGAGCAATATTGCCTTACTGGGACAGGAAGTGTGTTAGGATGTAAGAACACCTCATCTCTATAATATGTGTCATATATATACTCCGCTGCCTGTGTAAACTCTTATACATAGGCCGCACCATCCGGGCACTACGTGCAAGAATAGGCGACCACAGAAGACTTATCAAAGCTGGTAACGATCAACACAGCGTCCCACGTCACTTTTTGCAACATCATAATAAGGACTACAAGTGTCTTGAAGTATTGGCTATCGAATGTATCGCTGACAAATCCCTTTCAGAGAATGAGAAATTTGCAGTTCTTTGCAAAAAAGAGGTTTATTGGATTTATCACCTTAATACTTTGGCCCCAAACGGTTTGAATGAAGAGATGGAAACAAACCGCTTAATTTAGATTGTCCTGCTCTATAGATAATTTTTTTATTTTTATTTTTTTTTTGATCTTACCATGGTGATCCTGGTTCTGGCACTTCCTTTTTTTTTTTTTTTTTTTTGGATCCTACCATGGCGATCCTGGTTCTGGCACTTCCTATTTATTTATTTATTTTTGATCCTACCATGACTATCCTGGTTCTGGCACTTCCTATTTTTAATTTTTTTTTTTCTGTTTTATTTTCATTTGTATACAATTGTGTCTCCATATGAACAATAATACGAAATGTTAACTTGTTTTTAGCATATCATAAGCCGGTTTGTGATGGATGTCCCCAGATTGAGGATAGAACTCTCCCCCTCCTCTGGTTAGGCCCATTTCCTGTCACTGGCCTTTATATTTCCTACCCTGGTCCCGCCCCGTCACGTGACTTGACAAAGCAAAAGATTGCGAAACATGTCGTCAGCGTGGCGGGACCTCCACTGTTCCCTGGCTCCCTGCAGACCCACCATTCCAACTACAGCCTTGCTCCGCAGGTCCAAGGATTGACGTCACCTGGGACTACACCGCGGCTTTGCCCACCTTACCTTTCCAGTGTGTCTGACGGGTCGGCTCTTGCCAGGAGAGTTGGATCCAGCTGATGCTCCACCCACCCCTCCCCCTCAGTGCGAGCTCTGACTGCACGGTTCGTGTCAGGAAGTTACCCACTTAGGAGCCTTCGCTTCTCTCTCTCCCCCTCTGCTCATCCACCACCCTGCAAGCCTCCCACCACACCGCTGTTTCCACCCTCCATCTGGGGCACCCAGGCTTTTTTGGACAACCAGTAGGGCTACTGCAGCCACATTTTGGGAGCCATATGGAACATTACTGTTTGTAAGTACTTTAATAAACACTTATTTTAATCTTTTTTACAACCACGTTGCTGCATCTTACTTGCCATTTATTATCCCGTTGGGGCACGTGTTATGATTATTGTTCTCAAGCGCCTCTCCGCTGATTCATTTTTACCTCTATAATATACGTAGAAGGGAGCTTTTCTGTAGTCAACAGAGGAGTACTGGGAAGTCTAATAACATTGTCTTGAGATTTTAGTTCAGCTCAAATGAAGTTACAGGGACATTGGATGTCCAGATGGATTAACAGGTATTTTTCTGTACTTGCAGAAAATGTACTTAGTTTGAAAAAAAAATCAAACGCATCTGCTACAACTAAGTTTAGTAAACTGCTATAAATTAAAAACTATATTATTGGGGTTAAATAAGCTTTAAGGTTCTTTAACACCTGTTTAAAGGTTATACAGCATATACTCTTTTGCTGATATTTGTGGGGTGTCCATTTGTAATCAGAGTACTGAAATCTACTGTACTTGAAAATTGTCACCCATACTGTAAGCTCATTGTACAAATTCCTTTTGTAACTCTTTCCTGTTAATAAACTTCAACATCTCTTATGAAATTTCACATACATGTATTTCAACATCAGGTCACTGTAACAATGTATTTTTCCCTGCTAAGGTTAGTCATGCAGCATGGTTTAGTGTCCTAGTCATTTATAGATACTTGAAGTAAAGGCTAGACTTTATTTACCTTAACCACTAGCTGACCACCCTATGTATATATACTGAGGCGTATACGTGTACCTGATCCGCCCAGCATTTCTGGGTAGAGGGCGCACACCGCACCATCTGTGCTGTCATTCGATACAGCACAAGTTGGTCATCAGGTCCCGGCCAATAATTTATGGCCAGAATCTACTGATCAGCCCTGTGTCTAAAAGTGGCAGCAGCGAGAGCGGCGATGTGTCTGGTGGTGTCAGTGTCAGTTAGTCTGTTCCCACCCAGTGTCAGTAAGTGTCAGATTGCCCCCGCACTCACAGTTCCATTATAAGTCGCTGATCACTGCCATTACTAGTATAAAAAAATGTAAAATTCCAGTATATATACCATAGTTTGTAGATTCTATAACTTTCACACAAACCATTTAATATACACGTATTGGGAAAATTTATGAAGAAATTAAATTTTTTTTAATCAAATTGTTTTATAACAGAAAGTATTTTTTTTCCAAAATTTTCCTTTTTTTTCATTTATATGATAAAAAAATAAAAAGCTCAGTGGTGATAAAATACCACCAAAAGGAAGCTCTTATTTGTGTGAAAAAAATTATAGAAATTTCATTTGCGTACAGTGTTGCATGACCATGCAATTGGCAGTTAGAGTAGCGCAGTGCCAAATAGCAAAAAATGCCCTGGTCATGAAGAGGGTAAAACCTTTCGGAGCTTAAGAGGATAATGCATTTGCTGCATTAACCAGTTGCCGACCAGCCGCCGCAGTTATACTGCGGCAGGTTGGCTCGGCTGCACGAATCGCCATAGGTATACATCGGTTGTGCCCCCTCCGTCCCCTTGGCGATCGGATTCGATACAGAACCGATCAATCTACAGGTGCAGGCCAATGATTTCTGACCTGGACCTGCTGATCAGTTGTGGCGAATGAAAAGCCTCCTCTGCCTGTGTAATGTAATCACAGGCAGAGGGAGTGATGTCATCTCCCCTCATGGAGCCCTTTTCGGTTCCAACGAGTGAGGAGAAGACATCCATAGTGAGTACACCAAACACTACACTAACACACTTTTAACCCCCTGATCACCCCCCTCCCGTTAACTCTTTCACTCCCTGTCACAGTGTCACCAAGTGCAGTTTTCAGATTTTTCCCTGATCACTGTACTGGTGTCACTTGTGACACTACACAGCGTTTGGGCAGCTACTGACAGTTAGTGGTAGGCCCAGACAGGTTTGGGTACCCCCATATAGTCCTTAATAAAGGTTTAAACCCTTGATCACCCCCAGTTAACCATTTCACTCCCTATCACTGTGGCATTAATATAGTGTACAGATATTTTTTCTGATCACTGTATTAGTGTCACGGGTTAGCTAGTTAGCGTCAGTTAGGTGTCAGTGTCAGTTAGCTTCAATCTCAGACAGTGTCAGATTTTAACCGTTTGATTGCGAGTAGCACTAACACATATGCACACATCATACACCTCCCTTACTAGAATAGTGTTTGAAAGGATCAATATATTTGATTTGATCAGATCTCCAATAGTATAGTGTTCCCAAAAACGGGGCGTTAGCAGGATCAGCCCAGACACCTGCCAGTACCTTGCGTTTAGCCCCTCTGCCCAGCACAGTCCACCCAAGTGCAGTATCAATAGTTCACTGTCACTTACAAAGCACAGCACACAAAACTGCAGCATTAACCTGATCCCTGCTAGCACCAACAGTTAATTTTTTTGTACTGATTCAAGCAGTCGCTGACAACCAGGTGCTCTTTTACCTGTGAGTCACACTAGTTGTACCCAAAAATTTAGTGGCCAAATTGTCCAAGCAGAGGTATACTAGTGAAGAGACCTACACGATGCTGAGCATGACAGATGAGAGCGAAGGGGAAGCCTCACTGTCCGATTCAGGCTCAGTATATGAACCTGTAGAGAGCAGCGGCACCATGACAGATAGCTCTGATGACGGAGTAGTTGTCCCTGCTAAGGTCAGGCATACCCGACCCCATTCCTCTGTTGCTGAGGTGCAACCACTGCATGGTTCTCGTATGCAGTAGAGAGCCAGTACTAGTGCCGCTCAACCTTCTGGTGAACTGGCAAGCACCAGCGGCCTAGTACATCCTGGTCATAGACAAACCAGCACTGCAGTAGCACTGGTGACGTGGCAAGTCCCATAAGTGCAGATCAAGCTGGTCCGTTGGCTAGCACAAGTAGTGCCCTACAACCACCAAGCATTCAAAGACAGGCCCATAGAGCCCGTAGTGCCCTTCCTGATGCATTTGCAAATCCTGATTGGCAGCCCACCACTTCTGCAGCGCCCGTACTTCCCTCGTTCACTGGCCAACCCAGAATTCAGGTGGAAACTTTTACGAGCTGTTTTTCACAGAAGATCTGTACAGATCTATTGTGGACCAAAGCAATTTATAAGCTGGTCAATTTATTGCCACAAATCCAATTTTGACCCTTGCCAGAGAATTTGGCTGGAAATCTATAACGGTTCCCGAATTTAAGACCTTCTGGGCCTATCCCAGATATTGGTCCAGTGACCCAATTCACCATATGCCCATGTTCTCTGCTTCCATAACCAGGACTAGACTAGATACGAGCAAATCTTGTGGTTCATGCACTTCAACGGCAATGAACTCTGTCAACCCTGGGGTGACCCTGAATATGATAGGCTCCACAAAATTTGGCCCCTCATAAACCACTTCAACCAACAATTTGCAGCCTTATTTATTCCTGAACAAGTTGTCCGCATAGATGAGTCCCTGATTAAGTTTTCTGGCTGCCTTGCTTTCAAACAGTTTCTCTCGAGCAAGCATGCCAGATATGGGGTCAAGATGTGTAAGCTCTGTGACAGGGCCACAGGCCATACATATTGTTTTCTGTTTTACGAGGGAAAATATAGCAGTGTGAAGCCCCCCAAACTGCCCAGACTACATAGGAAGCAGTGGTAAGTCTGTTTGGGACTTGGTGTCACCCTTATTTGGAAAGGGGTAACACTTGTATGTGGACAATTATTACACGTGTGCCACTTTTTAGTCACCTTTTTGATTTTGGTATTGGCGCATGTGGGACCGTGCAATCTAATCGCCGGGGCTTCCCCCAACAGCAACTGGTGTTGTTGAGAAGCCCCTCTGTGTCCACGAATACAACCTTAACATGGGAGGGGTGGACTTCAACAACCAGATGATGGCGCCGTACTTAATTGCCCATAAGGCCAGACGCTGGTACAAAAAAGTGTCTGTATACTTATTCCAATTTGCTGAACGCTTATGTGCTATACAAAGCATCAGGAAGAACTGGATCCTTCCTAAAATTCCAGGAAGAGATCATCACAGCCCCTCTTTCTCCAAACAGTGCTGTGGTCCAACTTCCCAATCCAAATGTGAGCCAGCTGCATGAGAGGAATTTTCTGGATGTCCTCCGTGGTACCTCTACCCAAAGAACACCCCAAAGAAGACGTTGTGTCTGTAGGAAATGCGGATATAGGCGTGACACCCACTTTTATTATCCCTTCTGTCTCTGCATCGGTGACTGTTTCCGTCGCTACCACACACTAGTTGCGTATTAGAATAGGGTACAGCACGGCACAGTCCTAGGGCACACTTTCACACAGGGTCTCGAAGGATGTTAGATGGCCATAAAAGTGTAAAAAAATAAAAATAAAAAAGCCAAAAAATAGTTGTCGTTTTATTGTTCTTCTCTCTCTATTGTTCTCTCTCTATTGTTCTGCCCTGTTTAACTGTATTTTATGCTTAACTGTAATGGTTTATTGTTACTGTGTTTTATAGTCTTTGCTTTGCAGGTATGTCATTCTACTGTTATACTGTACTGTTACTGTGTTTTATTGTTAACCATTATTTGCTTTGCAGGTACGCCATTCAGCTGCAGCACGGGTTTATTTATTTTGACAGCAACAGGGTTTGCTTTCATGATACGTAAATCCATGACTCCAGTGCTGTAGGAGGTGATTTCCCCACCACAGTTAAAAAAAGAGCATATATGCTGAAGCATGGGGGCAGGGGTGGACATTAGGGGTGGATTGCCCTTATGCTTCGGCATATATTTTTTACTCTTTTTTTTGGCACAGATTGCAATAAAAAAAGTTGTATTATTGAATTAATGTTTTATTGATACTGTGATTTATTGTTACCATTGTTTGCTTTGCAGGTACACCATTCAGCTGCAACACTGATTCATTTATTTTGACAGCAACAGGGTTTCCTCTCATGATACATAAATCAGCAAGTCCAGCGCTGTAGGAGGTGATTTCACCACTACAGTTTAAAAAAGAGCATATATGCCAAAGCATAGGGGTAGTGGTGGACATTAGGGGCAGATTGCCCCTATGCTTTGGCATTAGAGTTGAGCGAACACCTGGAAGTTCGGGTTCTGCTGGTCCGTCCGAACTTCGGGACAAAGTCCGGGTCCGGGTCCGGACGGAACCCGAACGATCGCACGGACAACGAACCCCATTGAAATCAATGGGGACCCGAACTTTTAGGCACAAAAATGGCTGTAGCAAAGTCCTGGAAAGCCCCAGAGGGCTGCAAAAGGAAGTAAAATGGGGGTAAGGGTAGGGCAAGTGCCCTACAAAAAAATGGGGACAGGGAAATAACTTTAAATATTTTTAAAAAAAGAAAAACTTAAAAAATGCAAAAATGGAGGTGAATGTGGATCATCTTCAAACTGTGTCTGAAAAGTATTAATTAACGGTAGAAGCCATATAACTGTTCTAAAATCATCTTCAAACTAGGGCAAGTGCCCTACAAAAAATGGGGAGAGGGAAAAT
>BLSH010373387.1:1126615-1151073 GCA_018402905.1 Glandirana rugosa | reverse complement strand
TCCGTAGTAAGACCATATTGGTGAGTTTCAGGTCGTTGTATGGTCACGTAGTGACCAGAAACAACCCGTATATAACATTACGAGAAAAAAAGTACGTCGGACACCCAATTTACTTTTTTCTCTTGGATTTTATTAAGAGATAAGTGTATCTCTAACTACTAACCACCATACGGGTGGTAATCTTATGGCGGGACGTAGGTGGGTAAAGATTACTACCCGTATGTACGTGGAGAGAAAAAAAAAGCAAGTCGGATATCCGACTCACTTTACTTTCCTGGATTGTCTAAGGAGGTAAATGTACCTAACTACATCTACTACTTTAGAGACGGTTCTTTACATTTATTTTTATATACGGTTTAGACCGAACCCAAACGATTTTTGAAATGTCCGGGTCCGGGTCCGTGCCACGGACACCCGAAAGTTCGGTACGGACCCGAACGTTACAGTCCGGGTTCGCTCAACACTATTTGGCATATATTTTTATTTACATTTCTTGGCAGAGATTTCATCATCTACATCAATCCATGTAAATGGAGGAATCTGTTAGGTCCTTTCATTTCACTCAGCCTATAGGCTGAACGAAAAAAAAAGAGAGGTGCATGTATGCCCATCATTAGAAATGGGTGGATGCAGGGCGGTATTCTAATGGTGGGCATACCACCAATCATCAATCTCTATGTGAATAGAGAATTATTTTAGGTTCTCTTTTTTCATTTAACCCACAGGCTGCATGAAAAAAAGAGCATTACAATATATGCCCAACAAAGACCAGTGATGCACTGGTATGTTGCTGGACTTTGAGTGGTTATACCAGAATGATGCCTGCAGGTTTAGGTATCATCTTGGTATGTTTTTTTCAGCTGGTGGCCGGCTTTCATTTAAAAGCAATCCTAGTGGCTAATTAACCAACTAGACTGCTTTTACAAGCAGTGGGAGGGAACATCCCCCCTCCCGCCATCTTCCATGATTTTCTCGGGCTCTCCTGCCCCACCTGGGAATCAGAGAATGCAGCTGGTGGAACATAGAGCTGATCGAAGACTAGAATGGCTCCAATCATCTCTATGGCCTAAGAAACTGGAAGCTATGAGCATTTCATTACTTCGGTTTCGCCGGATATATACAGCGCGATTGGGAAATTGGGAAATCATCTTATCACACCGATCCTGGTGTGGCCAGATGCTTAAGGGCTGAAGAGAGATCTAGAGTCTTATAGACCCCAAATTTTTCAAAAAAGAGTACCTGTCACTACATATTGCTATCATAGGGGATATTTACATTCCCTGTGATAACAATAAAAATAATAGAAAAAAGAAAGAAAGAGACAGTGTAAAAATAAAATAAAAAGCAAAATGAATAATTAAAATAAAAAAAAAAGCACCCCTGTCCCCCCCTGCACGTGCTCAAAGGTGAACTCAAGCGTCGGTCTCATGTCATATGTAAACAGCAATTGCACCATGCATGTGAGGTATCATAGCAAACGTGAGATCGAGGGCAGTAATTATAGCAGTAGACCTCCTCTGTAAATCTAAAGTGGTAACCTGTAAAGGCTTTTAAAAATGTATATAGTTTGTCACCGCTGCACGGGTGTGTGTAATTTTAAAGCATGTCATGTTTGGTATCTATGTACTTGGCATGAGATCTTTTTTTATATTTCACCAAACATTTGGGCAATATAGTGTGTTTTTGTGCATTAAAATGGAAAAAGTGTTTTTTTCCCCCAAAAAATTGTGTTTGAAAAATTGCTGCGCAAATACTTTGTGAAAGAAAAATTGCAACATCCACCATTTTAATCTAAATGGCCTTTGCTTTAAAAATATATATATAATGTTTGGGGGTTCAAAGTAATTTTCTAGCAAAAAAAATATGTTTTCATGTACACAAAAAGTGTCAGAAAAGTCTTGGTGGTTCAAGTGGTTAGGAGAGTGGGTGATGTGTGGCATAAGCTTCTAATGTTGGGCATAAAATGCCAGGACAGTTCAAACCCCCCCAAATTACCCCTTTTTGGAAAGTAGACACCCCAAGCTATTTGCTGAGAGGTATGTTGAGTCCATGGAATATTTTATATTTTCGGGAAAATTACAATTTTTTTTTACACAAAGTTGTCATTAAATGATACATCCCATTACACCCCAAAATACATTCTGCCGTTTGGTACGGGAATACCACATGTGTGAGACTTTTTAGGAGCATAGCCACGTACAGGACCCCGAAAACCCATCACCGCCTTCAGGCTTTCTAAGGGCATAAAATGGTGATTTTAATCCTCACTACCTATCACAGTTTCGGAGGCCATGAAATGCCAAGATAGCGCAAACCCCCCAAATGTGTGTGCCGCTCAGGCTCAATAGGGATAAGGTATGTGAATAGTGCATCCGCAACTGCTGCTAGAGTGCTGACAGGGGATGGAGCCTGTCCTGGCTCCTGTAAAGGTTCAAGAAAGGAATGGTGATCCCTAAAAGTCGCACATCCATGGTGTCCTACTGCAATGAATGGAGTGTTAGCCTCAGCCTGGACTCCGACAAGGTCACGCCCCCAACATGTTTCACTCTGCCCCCAGAGCTTAGTCAGGGGGATAGGGAACTAATGCATATGGGGAGTATTTAAACATCACCGGTAGTAACTCATTGGGTGCAAAAAGGTAGCAGGTGTGTGAATAATTGTGATTGGTTTTAGTATGAAGGAAAGGATCTATAAGTGCAATTTAGCCTAGAGTGCTAACCTCTATGCAATGTAAACTACTGTGAGTGCAAGAGAAAAAAATATATAAACATTTATACTCTCAATTGGGCCAATTAGCAAAAAAGCTGTCAAGTTTTATTAAAATCTATGCGATAAAAATATTAAATTATTATTAATTCATGTTTGTAGTTAAAACTATGTTTGTAAAGGAATTTTTGTTATTGTCTACAATTTCATGAGGAAAAACGAGAAATGGATTCCCTAGTTCCAGAAGACACTCAATGTTGTGCAGAGGTACATCATATATAGGTCTTATACATAACGGTGTGTTGAATATGTGAATATATGAATGTGCGGTCACAACTAGTAATGTGTAGATATCAGGAGTAAGTTAGTATGTCAATATGAGGATAGTTTCATTATACTTGACTAGAAGTTTCCTGAGATCTTTGGAGACATTGTCCAGTATGATGGTCCATTTTGTTCTAAAATCTTGGTCCTCCACTTCAAAAAAGAGGAATGTCTTGGTTCTCAGACCTCTGGGGGCCCTGTTTTACTTGAGGTATTCTTTAAGGGAGGCTAAGTCCCACTGTAACTGGGTTTCAGTGGCCATGGGTTTCTCTAGCTATGGAATGAGTGATTCAGAGTTTCTTTTTCTTCAGTGCCCAAAAAAACGGAAGCCAGTGCGCATACAGGACCCCGAAAACCAATCACCGCCTTCAGGCTTTCTAAGGGCGCAAAATGGTGATTTTACTCTTCACTACCTATCACAGTTTTGGAGGCCCTGAAATGTCAAGATAGCACAAACCCCCCCAAATGACCCCATTTTGGAATGAAGACACCCCAAGCTATTTGCTGAGAGGCATGTTGAGTCCATGGAATAATTTATATTTTGCCACAAGTTTCGGGAAAATTTAATTTTTTTTTTCTTACACAAAGTTATCATTAAATTATATATTGCTCACACATGGCATGGGTATATGTGGAATTACACTCCAAAATACATTCTGCTGCTTCTCCTGAGTAAGGGGATACCACATGTGTGAGACTTTTTGGGAGCCTAGCTGCGTACAGGACCCCGAAAACCAATCACCGCCTTCAGGCTTTCTATGGGCATAAAATGGTGATTTTACTCCTCACTACCTATAACAGTTTCGGAGGTTATGAAATGCCAAGATAGCACAACCCCCCCCCCCCCCTCAATACCCCATTTTGGAAAAAAGACACCCCAAGGTATTTGCTAAGAGGCATGGTGAGTATTTTGCAGCTCTCATTTGTTTTGAAAAATGAAGAAAGAAAGGGAAAATATATATTTTTTTACTTTTATCAATTTTCAATAGTTTGTGACAAAAAGCAAAATCTGCAAAATACTCAACATGCCTCTCAGCAAATAGCGCGGGGTGTCTGCTTTCCAAAATTCATTGGAATTCATTGGTCATTTGTGGGGGCTTTGTGGTATCTTGGCATTTCATGGCCTCCGAAATTGTGATAGGTTGTGAGGAGTGAAATCAAAAATTTATGCCCTTAGTTATCCTGAATATATATCATTTACTTTGTGTAAAAAATAAAAATAAAAAACATTGTCATTTTCATGAAACCTGTGGCAAAATATAAAATATTCCATGGACTCAGCATGCCTCTCAGCAAATAGCTTGGGGTGTCTACTTTCCAAAACGGGGTCATTGGGGAGGGGGGGGGGGTTATGCTATCTGGGCATTTCATGGCCTCCTAAACTGTGATAGGCAATGAGGAGTGAAATCAAAAATTTACACCCTTATAAATCCTGAAGGCGGTGATTGGTTTTCGGGGTCCTGTATGTGGATAGGCTCCCGAAAGGTTTCACACATGTGTTTTCACCATACTCAGGAAGAGCAGCAGAATGTATTTTAGGGTGTAATTCCACATATACCCATGGCATGTGTGAGCAATACTGTATATCGTTTCAGTGACAACTTTGTGTATATATTTCTTTTCATCATTTTTCAATCACTTGTGACAAAAAAAGAAAATATTCCATGGGCTCAACATGCCTCTCAGCAAATTCCATGGGGGTGTCTACTCTCCAAAATGGGGTCATTTGGGGGGGGGCGCATTTGTACTGCCCTGCCATTTTAGCACCTCAAGAAAGGAGATAGGCAGTCATAAACTAAAAGCTGCATAAATTCCAGTAAATGTACCATAGTTTGTAGACGCTATAACTTTTGCGCAAAACAATAAATATACCCTTATTTAATTTTTTTTACCCAAGACATGTGGATGAATACATTTTGGCCTAAATGTATGACCAAAATTGAGTTTATAGGATTTTTTTTATAACAAAAAGTAGACAATGTAATTTTTTTCAAAATGTTTGGTCTTTTATCATTTATATCACAAAAAGTAAAAATCCCAGAGGTGATCAAATATCACCAAAAGAAAGCTCTATTTGTGGAGAAAAAGATGCAAATTCCATTTGGGAACAGCATTGCATGACCGTGCAATTACCAATTAAAGCAGCGCATTGCCAAATTGTACAAAGTGCTCTGGTCATTAAGAGGGTAAATCCTTCCGGGGCTGAAGTGGTTAAGGTACAAAATGGCCCAACAACACTATCGCCTCCTCAACCCCATAAATACTTACTTGATCCAACAGTGTGCCTCTCTGTAGCAACTGCTTTCACAGGAAAGAGGGGCAACAGCGGAAGCCATTGGCACCTGCATGTGATTCACACTGCATTATTGTGCAGATCACAAGCAATGTTTGTGGGACACACAAACTGTATGGCTGAAATCACATTGCATTTGCACCAAAATTGTACAGGACCTTTTTTTGGTTTGCACTGGAATGGGATTGCATAAGTGTTCACACCCATGTGATCTGATTCCTGTACCAGTTGACAGTTCGCACTGCGATATGCGGATGTCATTAATTTTCTATTGACATCTGCAGATGTTCCCAGAGGACAGTGCAAACTGCCTGCAAGTGACATGTGATGCGGGAACCCGCAGAAGAATGAAGCTGGTTCCCACATCGCATAAGCGTGAACCCAGCCTAAAAAGGTCTTCTTATGTGATGCGGGAACCAGCGCGATTCCTGTGCGGATTCCCGCATTGCATGTCACTGACAGGCAGCTTACACTTCTCGAACCGCTGCGGGTGTCAATAGATAGTTAATGAAACCCCCAGATCGCTTCACAGATCACAGTGCGAACTGTCAAATGGTGCAGGAATCACGTGCAATGTCTGTGTTCACACCAGTGTGAACCCTGCCTAAAAGTTAAAGTGTTTCACTATGGAGCAGCCAGCAAACATTACATCAATGGCCTTTCCTAGGGATGGGCCGAACACCCCCCTGTTCGGTTTGCAGCAGAACCCCGAACCGGGGAAATGTTCTAACCCAAACAGCAAACCCCACTGAAGTCTATGGGAGCCAAACAGGAAAAATCAAGTGCCCATTTTGAAGGCTTATATGCAAGTGATTGGCCATAAAAGGGATATGGGGGTCTGGGTACTGCCCTGGGGGACATGTATCAATACATTTTTTTTAAACAATCGTTTTTTTCAGGAGCAGTGATTTTAAAGTGATTGTAAAGTCTTGTTTTTTATTTTAATAACAAACATGTCATACTCACAGTATCTCACAAAAGTGAGTACCCCTCACATTTTTGTAAATATTTTGTTATATCTTTTCATGTGACAACACTGAAGATATGACACTTTGCTACAATGTAAAGTAGTGAGTGTACAACTTGTATAACAGTGTAAATTTGCTGTCTCCTCAAAATAACTAAACCCACAGCCATTAATGTCTAAACTGCTGGCAACAAAGGTGAGTACACCCCTAAGTGAAAATGTCCAAATTGGGCCCAAAGTGTCAATATTTTCCAGGACTGTTTTAACCTTCTTGGGCATGGAGTTCACCAGAGCTTCACAGGTTGCCACTGGAGTCCTCTTCCACTCCTCCATGATGACATCACAAAGCTTGTAGATGTTAGAGACCTTGCGCTCATCCACCTTCCATCTGAGGATGCCCCACAGATCCTCAATAGGGTTTAGGTCTGGAGACATGCTTGGCCAGTCCATCACCTTTACCCTCAGCTTCTTTAGCAAGGCAGTGGTCCTCTTGGAGGTGTGTTTGGGGTCGTTATCAAGTTGGAATACTGCCCTGTGGCCCAGTCTCCGAAGGGAGGCACTCATGCTCTGCTTCAGTATACATGGAGCTTCAGTATGTCACAGTACATGTTGGCATTCATGGTTCCCTCAAGGAACTGTAGCTCCCCAGTGCCGGGAACACTCATGCAGCCCCAGACCATGACACTCCCACCACCATGCTTGACTGTAGGAAGACACACTTGTCTTTGTACTCCTCATCTGGTTGCTGCCACACACGCTTGACACCATATGAACCAAATAAGTTTATCTTGGTCTCATCAGACTACAGGACATGTTTCCAGTAATCCATGTCCTTAGTCTGCTTGTCTTCAGCAAACTGTTTGCCGGTTTAGTTGAGCATCATCTTTAGGAGAGGCTTCCTTCTGGGACGACAGCAATGCAGACCAATTTGATGCAGTGTACAGCATATGGTCTGAACACTGACAGACTGACCCCCCACCCCTTCAACCTCTGCAGCAATGCTTGCAGCACTCATATGTCTATTTCCCAAAGACAACCTCTGGAAATGACGCTGAGCATGTGCACTCAACTTCTTTGGTTGACCATGGCAAGGCCTGTTCTGAGTGGAACATGTCCTGTTAAACCGCTGTATGGTCTTGGTCACCATGCTGCAGCTCAGTTTCAGGGTCTTGGCAATCTTCTTATAGCCTAGGTCATCTTTATGTAGAGCAACATTTTTTTTCAGATCCTCAGAGAGTTCTTTGCCATGAGGTGCCAAATTGTACTTCCAGTGACCTATATGAGAGAGTGAGAGCGATAACACCAAATATAACACACCTGCTCCCCATTCACACTTGAGACCTTGTAACACTAACGAGTCACATGACACCAGTGAGAGAAAATGGCTATTTGGGCCCAATACGGACATTTTCACTTAGGGGTGTTCTCACTTTTGCTGCCAGCGGTTTAGACATTAATGGATGTGTGTTGAGTTATTTTGAGGGGACAGCAAATGTACACTTATTTATATGTATTTATTTATACAAGCTGGGCACTCACTACTTTACATTGTAGCAAAGTGTAATTTCTTCAGTGTTGTCACATGAAAAGATATAATAAAATATTTACAAAAATGTGAGGGGTGTATTTACTTTTGTGAGATACTGTACCTCCTCTGTGCAGTTGGTTTTGCGCAGAGCAGCCTGGATCCTCCTATTCTCTGGTTCCTCTTTGCTGCTCCGGGCCCCTCCCTAATATTGAGTGCCCCCACAGCCAGCAGCTTTCTATGGAGGCACCCAAGCAGAATCAGAGCTCCATGTATCCATTCAGACACGGAGCCCTGACCCGGCCCCACCCCCTCTCTCCCCTGATTGGCTGACTGACTTTGATTGACAGCCGTGGGAGCCAATGTGCCGCTGCTTTGTCTCAGCCAATCAGGAGGAGTGTCCCAGACGGCTAAGACATTTGTGGACATCGCTGGATAGAAATGGGGCTCAGGTAAGTAATTAGGGGGTCCAGGGGGGAGGTCTGCTACACACAAAAGGTTTTTTTATCTTAACCACTTCAGCCCCGGAAGGTTTTGCAGCTTTAGGACCAGAGCACTTTTTGCGATTCGGCACTGCGTCGCTTTAACGGACAATTGCGCGGTCGTGCGACGTTTTACCCAAACAAAATTTGCGTCCTTTTTTCCCCACAAATAGAGCTTTCTTTTGGTGGTATTTGATCGCCTCTGCGTCATTTCTGATCGCCGCTATAAACAAAAGAAGAGCGACCATTTTGCAAAAAAACCCAAATTTCTTACTTTTTGCTAAAATTCAAATCCAAAAAAAAAATATAAAAAAACATTTTTTTTCACCGTTTTTGGCCGATTTATATTCTTCCTCATATTTGCGATAAAAAAAATTGCAATCGGCGTTTATTGATTGGTTTGCGCAAAAGTGGCCGCGTTTACGGATGATGAGAATTCATTTCTGGGGTTTTTATTTTTTTTTTATTTTTTACTAGTAATGGCGGCGATCTGCGATTTTTAGCGGTACTGCGATATTGCAGCGGACATGTCGGACATTTTTGACACTTTTTTTGGACCAATGACATTTATTCAGTGATCAGAAATTTAAATGTCCACTGATTACTGTATAAATGTCATTGGCAGTGAAGGGGTTAACCTGGGGGGGAGAGCTAGGGGTTAACTGTGTTCCCTGGGTGTGTTCTTACTGTGGGGGGGGGTTGGGCTAACATGGGCATGAGAGATCTAACTGATCCCAGTGACAGGGATCAGTAGATCACCCATGCCCCACTGACAGGGCGGGAAACCGCCGTGTTTACATAGGCGGTTCCCCTTCTTTTCCCTGTAGCAGCTCATCGCGGCTCGCCCGGCGGACATCGGGTCCGCCCGAGCCGCGGGCACACTCCTCAGGTGGCCAAAATGCGAATCGCCGTTTATTTACGGCGATTCGCGCCCAGCTCCCCGACTGCCGCCGTGAAAAGACGGCGCGCGGTCGGGAAGCAGTTAATGCATAGAATGCATTAAGATAAAAAATCCTTCTGCCTTTTCAACTCCTTTAATGATGTTTAAAGTGCAGCAATGAAAATGAAAAATTCCTTTAAATATCATGCCTGGGGGGTCCCCTTAATGTGCCTTTAAAGTGGCGTTTGTCCCCATTAACCACTTGACCACTGGGCACTTAAACCCCCTTCCTAACCAGACCAATTTTCAGCTTTCAGCGCTCTCACATTTTGAATGACAATTACTCAGTCATGCAAAACTGTAATCATAATTTTTTGTCCTTTTTTCACACAAATAGAGCTTTCTTTTGGTGGTATTTAATCACCACTGGGTTTTTTATTTTTTTGTGCTATAAATGAAAAAAGACAGAACATTTTGTATAAAAATGCATTTTTCTTTGTTTCTGTTATAGAATTTTGCAAATTAGTAATTTTTTTTTTCTTCGTAAATGTTGGCCAAAATTTATATAGCTAAATATCTTTGGTAAAAATAACCCAAATTAGTGTATATTATTTGGTCTTTGTGAAGGTTGTAGAGTCTACAAGCTATGGTGGCAATGATTGAAAATTGATCACACCTGATGTATTGAGACCCTAACATGCCAGGACAGTACTAATACCCCCCTCCCCCCCCCCCAAATGACCCCTTTTTAGACAGTAGACAGTCCAAGGTACTTTAACTTAGTAAGAGGCCCTTTAACTTAGTAAGAGGCATGGCGAGTTTTTTGAAGTTGTAATTTTTTCCCACAATTCTTTATTTATTTATTTTTTTCCCTATAAAATTGTCATAATAACAAGTTATTTCTCACACGCAGCACATGCATACTACAAATTACACCCCAAAACACATTTTGCTGCTCCTCCTGAGTATGACGATACCCAATGTGAGATTTTTACACAGCCTGGCCACATAGAAAGGCCCAACATGCAGGGAGCACCATCAGGTTTTCTAGCGACATAAATTACACATAAAATTTCTTGACTACCAATCACCCTTTTGAACAGAAAAAGAGCAGAGCCAATCTAAGTGCAGCAGTATAAAAACCTCTTTATTAAAAAGACAAATGGTGACTCACAAGATAAAAGCGTTGTCAGCGCATGTGTGGCAATAGGCCTTTTGTAGAGGTTCATCCACTCCTTCAGAAGGACGGGCTGCAGGCGGAGAACATTGGTGGCCGCTGGTACTGGCTGAGCTAGTGGCTTCCAGCACTTCCAGCACTTCCAGAGACTCATATGTATCTCAGGAACCGTCACTGACGTCACTACCGGGTGCAGGGTGCATGTTTAATGCTATCAACTTTCAATGGTGGGACAAATTCTTCCTGCAAAAATACTTGCTATCCAAAATCAGCCCTTGGGGCTGCAGAAACATAAAAACCTGCTCTTTTCTCTCACCCACTCTCGCCCGTGAATGGTCCAAAATTTCTGAATTCTACACCAAAAAAAGGATCAAAATTGTCATTCAACAAAGAACCACAAAATACACAGATTTACTGTCCAGACTACAGTCCCTGCTTGGAAACTTCATCAAAAACACATTGCATCTACCCATTTCTTGGTACAATAAAATCAAATTCAACACCAAACGAGAGGAAGATAACATTATGAAAACCAAATTGAGTAAAATCCACAGAGATTTTGAGGACTATAAGACAAACCGCATATTCAACTGGAAAAGGCCCTCAGTCTCACCTCGAGACCCACACACCATGCCCTCGCACATCTCTGCTCCCAGAAACCCTGCATGTCCCCCTTCTCATCCCAAGCCACTCCTGTCGGTCCCAGTGTAACCTGTCAACCACATCAATAGGTCCTTGTCATCCAACCATGCTCAGTCCAGGTACAGGCCAAACATTCTGCCCCCCGGCCATCCAAAACCCAGAGGCTAGCCCCCAAGATCCATTCTGGCAAAACTGGTCCTTCTGACCAGCCTGGCCCTTGCTACAGATCATCTGCATCCATACACAGACTGCAGAGTGCTTCTACCTCCAACACTCCACCTCCTGTTGTACCTCTGATCAGTCCTTATCATCACAGCAGCACGCCTCTGGCCTTTACCTGCTACGACAGCTCCTTGCCTGCTCCTTGGATGTTGCCTCGCTTTACACATCCCTCCCACATGAAGTAGGCTTAAGAGCGGTACAACACTTTCTTAATGAGGACCCCATGCTCAACACACGCCATGAGCAATTCATCTTGGAAGCCACCAACTTCTGCCTGACCCACAACTACTTTGAATTCAACTCTGAGTTCTACCTACAGACCCATGGCACAGCTATGGGGACAAATTTTGCCCCAAGCTATGCCAAACTCACCATGGGTCTGTGGGAGAACCATTACATCTGTCAGAACAACCCCTTCTCCTCACACCTGGTTTACTACGGGCAATATATTGATGACGTGGCCCAAATACTTGGTAGACCAGTTTGTGACACACTGTAATTCAAATGACATGGGTCTCTTTTTCACGTCTGTGTGTGACGAACATTCTCTAGCTTTCCTTGACCTGCTGCTGAGCCTGACAATGGACTCATTCAAGCACAAAATTACAATAAACCCACCACCGGAAACTCCTATTTGCATTACAGGAATTGCCATCACCGACGGTGGGTAAAAAACATTTCCAAAAGCCAATATTGATGTCTCAAACACAACTGTACCTGAGAAGAGGACTACAATAAACATGGGCAATTACTAAAGAAAGAATTTCTGGAAAAAGGCTATCCGCCAACTCTCATAGATGAGGCTTTTTCTTTCTATAAACAGAACTCAGCCAGAACCAATAGAGAGCCAATCACCTCCCAGTCAATACAACCTCTCAGATTCAAAAATAATTTTCCACCACCATCAGTGCCCCTCTCAAGTTTTTCCTCATCCATGGCATGTACCAATGCCATAAAGCCCTATGCCTAACATGTCCACATGTCACCCACAGAAAGAAAGAATTTCATGCCAAAGGCAAGAGCTATCCCATCACTGATTTCTATACATGCTCTTCTGACTTTGTCATATACTGTTTGTCCTGTCCCTGCGGCCTACACAGGCGTTTAGTCGATGCCGGCTCTGACCAGCATAGTGTCGCCAAACATTTTCTCACTCATCATGAACATTCCTCCCAGGGCCTCAGAGTCTGGTAATTGAGGCCATCTCCAACACCCTTCCAGCAGCCGAACGGTTCAGACGCCTGTGTGCCCGAGAATCCTACTGGATATACCGATTGGATGTCTTGGCACCAAGCTATTGCCTGAGGAAGGAGCACGAATGCTTCAAACGCAAGCACCTCTCACTCCACCCTGCACCCGGTAGTGACATCAGCGGCGGTTCCTGAGCCCCATCTGAGTTTCTGGAAGTGCTGGAAGCCACCAGCTCAGCCAGTACCAGCAGCCACCAAAGTTCCCCGCCTGCAGCCCGTCCTTCCGAAGGAGTGGATGAATCTCTACATAAGGCCTATTGCCACACATGCGCTGACAACCATTTTATCTTGTGAGTTGCCATTTGTCTTTTTAATAAAGATGTTTTTATAATGCTGCACTTAGATTGGCGCTGCTCTTTTTCTGTTCTATGTCCGCACAGAGTTCCTTCTAGCTATTTTCAGAGCCTGCAGCCATCTAAAGCCAGCATTTTACCTTCTGAGACCTCAATAGACACCTTGGACTTTCCACCCATGGTCCACGGATGACAGACTGATCCAGTGCCCCCACATTCTCTCCGTCTAGCTCCCAGGGCGCACAAGAGGTTACATGTTTGTTTTGTGTTATCACCCTTTTGAAGGCCCTAGAGCACCAGGACAGTGGAAATACCCCAAAAAAATACCCAATTTTGGAAAGTAAACACCCCAACATATATTCTAGGAGGCATAATGAGTTTTATGAACATATCATATTTTTCCACAAGTTTTTGGAAAATGTGGAAAGAAAATGAAAACGTATTTTTTCTTACACAACGTTGTCCATTTATAACACATAGCATGAACATAGAAAAAATTACACCCCAAAATATATTCTGCTACTCCTCCTGAGCATGGTAATACCACATGTGTGACACTTTTACACAGCCTGGCCACATACAGAGGCCCAACATGCAAGGAGCACCATCAGGCATTCTAGGGACATACATTTCAAATCTAATTTGACTACCTATTACACTTTTGTAAAGGCGCTGATGGGCACTGTAGTGGCATGGATGTGGATGGATGAGCCAGGGATGGAACATGGATGTGGACGGATGAGCCAGGGATGGAGCATGGATGTGGAGGGATGAGCCAGGGACGGAGCATAGATGTGGATGGATGAGCCAGGGATGGAGCATGGATGAGCATGAATCTGGATGAATGAGCCAGGGATGGATGGATGAGCCAGGGATGGAGCATGGATGAGCCAGGGATGGATGGATGAGCCAAGGATAGAGCATGGATGAGCCAGGGACTGGGTGAGCCAGGGACTGTGAGTCAGGGACGGCTGAGCCAAGGACTGGGTGAGCCAGGGCTGGGTCTGGGACAGGACAGGACTGGTGAACCAGGGACAGGTGAGCCAGGGACGGGTTGAGCACAGGATGGGTGAGCCAAGGACTGGGTGAGCCATGGACTGGGTGAGCCAGGGACGGGTGAGCCAGGGTCTGGGTGAGCGAGGGACGGGTGAGCCAGGGACTGAGTGAGCCAGGGACGGGTGAGCAAGGGATGGATGAGCCCAGGGATGGATGGGTGAGCCAGGGACTGGGTGAGCCAGGGATGGATGGATGGATGAGCCAGGGACTGGGTGAGCCAGGGATGGATGGATGAGCCAGGGGTGGATGGGTGAGCCAGGGACTGGGTGAGCCAGGGACCAGGTGAGCCAGGAACGGGTGAGCCAGGGATGGGTGAGCCAGGGACGGATGGGCTAGGGATGGATGGATGGGCCAAGGATGGATGGATGAGCCAGGTATGGGTGAGCCAAGGATGGATGGATGAGCCAGGGATGGATGGATGAGCCAGGTATGGGTGAGCCAAGGATGGATGGATGGATGGATGAGCCAGGTATGGGTGACCCAGGGATAGATGAGCCAGGGATGGATAGATGAGCCAGGGGTGGGCAGAGATCAGCACTGTGGGTACTTCACCTCCAGCCCACAGCGCTGCTGCACACACTCTCTCCTCTCCTTCTCACACGCTGTGCGATCGGTGCGAGGAGAGGGAAGGAGCCGAACCGGATATGCTCCGGTTTGTTTATAAGTGATCACTTCGTCCATTGGATGGAGTGATCACGTGGTAAAGGGCTGATGTCATTGGCCCTTTAACCCCAATCTGTGACACGCTGGGACTGGAAGACCCGACGGTCACGGATATTCCCGTGTGTGCGCCCCAGGGAGCACGCGGGAGCACGATTCCGGGAGGACATCCATGGACGCCCTCCCAGAATAAGATGACCGCGCTGTAGCCATCTTTTGGCTATGGCCTGGTCGGCAAGTGGTTAACATGGGGACAAGGTGCTTTGAGGTGGGAGGGGGGGGGCGATGCAGGTTTTTCTCTTTATTTTTTAATAGCTGGGTGCCGGCAATTGTAACGGCGAGTAATTTTAAATGGGATTTTTTTCTTTAGAAATGTGAGTACTGCTGTAGCATGCTCTGTATATGCTACAAATGCACCACTTTACAGGCACATTAAGGGGCCCCCCAGGTACGATATTTAAAGGAATGTTTCCTTTTCTTTGTTGCACTTTAAGCATCATTAAAATCACTGCTCCTGAAAAACCCCCATACCCCTTTTATGGCCAATTACTTGCATAAAATGCCATTTATTTCTTCATTTTTTTTACCGACACTTTTTTGTTTTTTTCATTCAGCTGTCAGTGGGGAAATCCATTGATAGCTAATGACTCATCAGTTGTTAAGGACGCGGTGGCCTGCCCCAACCAGTTTACACTGCGCCCCGATTGGGCAAAGCTTTGCCAAACCAGGGAACAGAATGCACTGTGTAGCGCTTAGTGCATTGCAGGGTGTTCGTCGGAGCGAACACACAGCAAATTTGGATGTTCGGCGAACGGCCAAACAGGCAAATGTTTGACCCAAACGCATGCTCGGGCCAGACCGTTCGCCCATCCCTAGGCCTTTCCACTATGTCTTTCGTATTAGTAGCCCTCCATGACTCCATGATGTTTTACTGTGGTGCTGCCACACTGCAAAAATGTTTATACTTTTTATTTGTTAAGCTCTGTACCTGTTTCATGAGATTGAAGCTACTGTGCTACTAACTCTCATATGTTATGTGTAATAAAAAATAAAATATAATTTACTTCATGTACTGAAAGTGGTTGTATACTCTCCTATTGTTTTCAGCTAGGGAAGCTGATGACATCTTAGCCTCTGTTTAATCTGCCATGATGCTGCACATGCATACTTGCCAACAGTCCCGAATTTCCCGGGACATTCCCGGGATTAAGACCGTTTTCCCGGCCTTAACGTTTCCCGGGAAATGTCCCGGGAAATTGACTTTTTCCCGATTTTTAAAAAAAAATTTAAATTTATTTTTTTGCCGCCGGCCGCTAGAGGTCAGCGGCCGGAAGTAAATTGACTCCGCCGCCATTTTTACGAAGACCAGCTAAGGAAGAACAAGAGGCGGAGCCCGAGCTCCGCCGAGTCTTGGCTCTTCCCTGCTCGCTCCCTAGCTGGTCTTCTGGGAGATGAGAGCAGCCAGTGCGTCCCAGTGCACCTCAGCAGGTCACTGGGACACAGTCAGTCACAGTGTCAGTCTGTAAGACTGGGACCACCCCCCCATGGGACACAGAAGGTCCACCATCCCCTCCCAGGCAGGGACACAGAGGGACCACCATTCTGCCCCCCAGGGACACAGAGGGACCCCCATTCCTCCCCTGGGGACACAGAGGGACCCCTATCCCCCCCCTGGGGACACAGGGACACAAAGGGACCCCCAGGAACACAGGACCCCCGATTCCCCTCCAGGGACACAGAGGGACCCCCATCCACCACCAGGGACACAGAGGGACCCCCATCCACCATGGGGACTCAGAGGGACCCCCATCCACCACCGTGGACACAGAAGGACCCCCATCCACCACCGGGGACACAGAGGGACCCCCATCCCCCCAGGGACCCAGAAGGACCCCCATTCCCCACAGGGACACAGAGGGACCCCCATCCACCACCGGGGACACAGAGGGACCCCCATCCCCACCTAGGGACACAGAGGGACCCCATCCACCACCGCTCACTCAGAGGGGCCACCATGTCCGCTGGGAAGACAGAGGGACCACCACCCCCCCTGGGGAGACAGAGGGACCAGCATCCCCCCTCTGGGGAGACAGAGGCACCCTTGCATCCGGTGGCAAGTGACATGCTGAATCTGATGACAAGCGACGTGGCAAATGATAAGGTTTGGGGCTCCCACTGATTCTACATTATGGTGAGTTGAACTATTTAATGTTATATTACAATGTAATAATAGAAATAATGCACTTCAATCATCCTGACACCATACCAACCATGGTGCCGGAATGATTAAAGTGCTAACACCAGGTGTTTGGAGGATCTTTATCTGCTGATTGTAAAACTTTCTGAAATACACAGATTGTGTTGTGGTGTAGGATCTTTGTCTGCTGTCCCTCCATCCCGACTTCTTTCCTTCTCTCTCCTTCCCTCCCTATTTCTTTCTTTCTTCCTTCATCTCAGACTCGGACCACACCCCATTCGAGCCACGCCCACAATTTAGTTAAGCCACACCCACTATTCGCAGCGGCGCACTGCGTGTGCCGCTATTTTTAATTTCCTGCTACGCCACACCCCCAAATGAATGCCCCGCCCCCTAATTATGAGACAGGCCCCACCCCACCCCCCCAGACAAAAGTGTCCCTATAAATTTTTTGCCAATGTTGGCAACTATGCACATGTGATCCATTATGACACCACCCATTGAATGGTTTGCTAGTTTGGTTGAGAGCACAATCAAGGAGACAGCTAGTATTTCCGGCATGCCGGGAATATTAACTCTTTTTTGACACTATCAAATCGATGGGTAGACAACCGCTTTAACAAAAACAAGTGTTTGCGCTATGCAATGACCAGGACACCTACCTCTCTGTGTATTCAGGTAGAAAACAATGAAAACTTCCCTATTAAATTAGTGTGTTCAGTTTTACAGGACTGATATACTGTATACTGTATACTTTATATATAAAGTCCTGCAGTAGTATAGCAAAAACAATAACTATAAAAAACACAGCATACTATGATATAGCACTATAAAGGGAGCACAAGCAATCCTTCGGGCAGTTCCTTCTCACACAATTGCTCCCATATTGTAAATTTAAACTAAACTTACTGTTAGCGACAGACATGCATTTTATAACTGATACTCAGATCACAGAGCATCGAAGCTACAATTTAGTTATAGTATTTGCACAACATGATAAATTTGCTTCTTGATGTTGTAAATCTAATAAAGAGCATATAATGACTTGTTCTATTGTCTCCTCCTTCCTCAGGATGCAATACATTGCACTCTCAGATTTTATCTCATGAAAAGAAGCTAGCACAAGTTATCTTCCTTGTCTTTGTTATGGAATTTGTAATGTTTGCTCTAAGCTTATAAATGCATTAAGGGTAATACATATTATACCTTGTATCAGCTGGATTAACCCCTGCAGTGCTGCTGTAGTTAATCTCATCAATGTCTAAGGTGGACATGAATGCTCTTATTAAGCCTTGTGGCTATTTACCAAAAAAGGAGGCAATTCAAAAGCACAATGGTATCATAGAAGGCATTATACAAAAAAAGCAAACAAAAGAAAGACTTTAGTATTGCTCAACCTCTAAAATATATTTATTTAAATATCAGCAAGCAATGTTACCTAACAAGTTCTACAACATACTAAAGTGTGTGTAAACCCTAACAATGACCTTTTATGTTTTGCCCCATTTTGGTCCGTTAAAAATACTAAGTGGTTGAAAGTGGTTTTAACATATGTTTGAAACTTCCAAAAAATAAAATGCTTATTAATCCTGCAGGACATTAGTGATTTCCTGTGCTCTCTGCTGCACGGTGGAGTCGCTAACGCGGAGCACCTGAGGCATGTGCCCATATCCGATGCTTGGTGCCCTGGGTCCCCAAGCTTCAATTTAATGCAATTGCTTTCTACTGCACAGATTGTGCATCCTGCACTTCCATGCTTTGACTGACTGACCACTAATGTAAGGGACGCACTGAGGGCAGACCACCAGTGTAAGGGGGCATGCTGACCACTGACTAATGTAGAAGGCAGGCTGAGCACTGACCACCAATGTAAGAGGACACACTTAGCACTGACTTTCAGTGTAGGGGGGCAGGCTATGTACTGACCACAAATATAAGAGGAAACACTAAGCACTGACTACCAGTGTAAGCGCGCATGCTGACCACCAACGCAGGGGGCAGGCTAAGCAGCAGTATGAGTGGACATGCTGGGCAGAAATCTAGCAAGTACACTGACCAGCACAGCAGGGCTCTTACTCCTGACCACTCCATCGTGCTATGCAATTAACCACTTGCTTTCTTTTCTTGGTATTTAAAGCGTTCCACTGATTTAAAAGCCAGCAGCTACAAAAAGTGTAATTGCTGACTTTTAATAAACAGACACTCATCTGTCCCACGGTCCAGCGATGCGGCCGCCCGAAGCCTTGCTCCTCTCCGCAGTGCCGGCAGTGCAAGTGTTGCAAGTGTGGGCGCCTGGCTGTGGCTTCAAAGCCGGGCACACACTGCGCATGCGTGAGCCGCGCTGCGCATTGTGAATGGCCCGGCAATCTTCTGGGACTTGTGACGTGTCCCAGAAGATTGCAGGGAGGGAGGGGGGAGAGGTGAACTTCCGCTCTGCGCCGTGGTGCCAGGAGAGGAAGTTGGAGCTGGGTACCTGTGAAAACGAGGTACTCGCTCGCCCCCCCCCCCAAAAAAAATGACATGCCAATTGTGGCATGTCAGGGGGTCACTAGTACTTAACCACTTAACCCCCGGAAAGATTTATTAGGACCAGAGCACTTTTTGCGATTTGCTTTAACTGACAATTGCGCAGTCATGCGACGTTGTACCCAAACAAAATTTGCGTCCTTTTTTCCCCACAAATAGAGCTTTCTTTTGGTGATATTTGATCACCTCTGCGTCATTTCTGATCGCCGCTATAAACAAAGAAAGAGCGACAATTTTGTAAAAAAAAACAATATTTCTTACTTTTTGCTAAAATTCAAATAAAAAAAAAAATATATAAAAAAACATTTTTTTTCATCGGTTTTGGCCGATTTATATTCTTCCTCATATTCTTGGTTAAAAAAATTGCAATCGCCGTTTATAGATTGGTTTGCGCAAAAGCTGGCGCGTTTACGGATGATGAGAATTAATTTCTGGGGTTTTTATATTTTTTAAATTTTTACTAGTAATGGCGGCAATCTGCGATTTTTAGCGGGACTGTGCTATCGGGGCGGACATGTCGGACATTTTTGACACTTTTTTGGGACCAATGACATTTATACAGTGATCAGAAATTTAAATGTCCACTGATTACTGTATAAATGTCATTGGCAGTGAAGGGGTTAACTTGCAGGGGGCGATCTAGGGGTTAACTGTGGGGGGGCTGGGCTACCATGGGCATAAGAGATCTAACTTATCCCAGTGACAGGGATCAATAGATCTCTTATGTCCCCATTGACAGTGTAGGGAACCGCCGTGTTTACATTGGCGGTTCCCCGCTCTTTGGCTCTGGCAGCTCATCGCGGCTCGCCAGCGGACATCGGGTCCGCCCGAGCTGCGGGCACACTCCTCCGGTGTGTGTCGGGCACGAGAGCGCGCCGCCGGACCGAAGGGCCTGATATGGACTGGGGGGGGCCCACTCTGTTTCTGTTTCATCATTTTTAGTTGTTGTTTTTTTTTCTCCATCAGCTGATGAGTCATCCTTTGACCCCCACACTGTTTTTTGACAAATACCACATGTGACATCGCCAGCAAAACCCTGGTGGTAAATATTGCATGCTTTTTTACTTCTTGGTTTGTCTGTGAATTAGACTTAAGAGTTTTTAAAGCAATATTTACCAGCACATTTTTTTTCCCGGTAAATACCTCATAACCGTTAATTATTTTTATGAATTGGACTTAATTTACCACATGCGATTGTTTATGCAAATGAGTACTATGATACCTTTATCGCATGCGGTAAAGTTTACTGAATTTACCTCTTTAAGGTGTGAATGGTCCCCTAAAGCAATCAGTCAATGTGGTTGTCAATCTGCCTTGCCTTTTAGGGGCTAATGTACAAGTATTCACCTTAAATACAATAACACAAATATGAAAAGGAACACATTTCTACCCTCTTGTATATACAGTGCTCAGTATAAATGAGTACACCTCTTTTGAAAAGTAAGATTTTAATCAATATCTCAATGAACACAAGAACAATTTCCAAAATTTTCTCCCGCCAGCTTCAGGTGCTGCATGGGGCTTGTGTCCCCCCCACCACTCAGATCACCCCCCATACCGGCCCCCGCACCCCCCATCCATCGCTGCTCCAGACAGCATCTCTCCTTCCCTCCCACAGGCCTGCAACTTCTTCGTTGAGATGACAGGCTGGGGATTGTGGTGGGGGAGGGGAATCAGTGTAGGTGGGGGTGAAGTTGGCGCTTGGGTAGCTTGGTAAACATGTGTTTACCAGGCCCCCCTCCCCGTAGTACAGAGGGTGCAAGCAGCAATAACTAAGATCGCTGCTATATGTCCCACTGACAGCTGTGAATAGTAACTGCGAGTGTTACTATGTATCAGTCTGTCATTTTATCAATGAATGAGAAATTCCAGATTCCGATAAGTCCCCGCCCGCAGGCTCCGACAACCACCAACAAGAGTTATTGGGAAGAGGCCCTTGTCCTCATCAACAAAGGGACAAGGTGCTTTGGGGTGGGGGGCGCAGAGCGCCCTGCCCCAAAGCACCCACTCCCCCCATGTTGAGGGCATGTGGCCTGGTATGGTCCAGGAGGGGTGGTGCTTGCTCGTCCCCACCCCCTGTCCTGGCCTGCCAGTCTGTGTGCTCAGATAAGGGTTTGGTATGGATTTTGGGGGGAACCCCAAGCCATTTTTTTTTAATTGGTGCGGGGTTCCCCTTAAAATCCATACCAGACCAAAGGACCTGGTATGCTCCTGGAGGGGGACCCATGCCGTCTCTCATTGGGAATCATTGTTTTTGTGACGTAATGCGACTTGTGCTCCTAATGTCGGTCTGAGAATCGAACTAGTGCGAACCCAGCCTAATAGACCAAAAATTAAAGTGTTACTAAATGCAAACCTTTTTTTTTTATTTTTTAGCTTTGGATAGAGTGGAGGGATATTAGAAACCCTGTCAGTTTTTCTTTCTGTCTGTGTCCCCCTCTATTTATCCTGTTTACCATTATTATCAGAGCAAATAGAGAGGGTGAATCCCCATAATGGGGTCACAGACAGCAGTAAAAATCTAACAGGTGTTCCGATCCCTCTCCATTTTATCAAAAATGTAAAGAAAGATTTTCCTTTAGAAATACTTTATAGCATCTTCAAACCCAAAAACATATATGAGATGCAATGTGTTTAATAGTTTTGTATTTTTCTGCTTTCCATCTATTTCATCGGGTGATCATGCCAGTATAGCACATCCTGTGCTAGGGTGACAATACTCACAAACTCATTACTATTACTGCTACTACTGTGTCAGAACAACATAAACAGATCAGGGCTACTGAAACCTCCCCTTTGCCTCTTCTCCATAACACAGGGGGGCAGGGTCTTGTAGTCCTCTGAGATAATTGGGAACAATATAACTGATAAGAATGCAGCTCAGGCACAAAACACAGAAAGTTATCAGCTGACAAGATTTCTGGCAGGATCAAGTTATGTTTTTGCACATATATCAAAGAGTTTTAACAAGAATGCTCTCAATGGTTTATTTCACAAACCAAGATGGCCCAAATAAGAGAAGTGCATTGTTAGGGTTTATATACCCTTTAAAGCAGGGGTCCTCAAACTATGGCCCTCCAGTTGTTCAGGAACTACAATTCCCATCATGCCTAGTCATGTCTGTGAATGTCAGTGTTTTACAATGCCTCATGGGATGTGTAGTTCCGCAACAGCTGGAGGGCCGTAGTTTGAGGATGTCTGCTTTAAAGGGTAACTCCACTTTTTGTTGCAGTGGATACCAAAGATGTTACTTGTATCTTAGTGCAGACTTCTAGGAAAATCAGTAAGCCAATCACACAAGCAGGAAATTATATTTCTGGGGGGGTCAGTCATACACCATCTGTGTACAGGTTGCCATATTGCATTGTATTTTACATGCAATTACAGCAGCTGCAGATTGAAAAGGAAAGGTAATTTGTAATCACATTAAAGTTTTTTTAGAAAATTGTAGACCGCTCCAAACTACCTGGCTCCTATATAAACTTGAACAGTCCCAGAGGGTGCCGGCTCAGTATGCAATCAGCATAAAATATGAAGAAAGGCTCCGGACGGCCGCACTCCTTTTGATGCTTTTATTAATCACAAATCCATGCGATACAGGATAGGGAAAAAGTGGCTGACGCGTTTCACGCCCCCTAAGGGCGCTTACTCATAGCTAACACAACATAGGTACAAATGCATTTATATACAGGATCTCCAAATGTTGTTTCCCAAAACAGCCAATCAAATCACGGTCTTCCAGTTAATACATCATCATTAACATAATTGGTCATCATTAACGTAATTGGCTTCCAGGGTCTTGCAATCTCTTCCCAAGGTTCAGCGTGGTGAAGTCCGACAGAGGGCCAGGTGTTGTAAATATGAAGTAGTTGAAAAAATCCTCTGAAAACACAAATGCAGACTCCCCTGTAGGATTTAACCAGACCAACCCAGCTATAAGAAAGCAAAACAATTCAGTATGAATATACCAAAAAATATAAAAATAAAAACATATAGAAATAAAATTGTATTACTAACTGAAAAAGAAAATCCATGGTTAGAAAAGGGGGGGGGGGGAGGGAGATGAAGAAACCATCCCCATATCCTCCCTATATAGTGTATAATCCAAAGAAATAATGAAATAAAAATGGTAATATATTGATCTTAAGGCATGAAAACAAGGAAACAAAAGAAGACATATTTCTTTAAAACATATGAGTTCCTATATCGAGAAAACCTTTCTAGGAACCCCAAACAAAGTGGTTCGGGTGGCACCTGACACATATAGACATGATACATGTAAACATCGTAAATCAATAAAGGAAGCATTATTGTTACTAACCAACATCCACAAACCATAAACATGGGTGCTGGGCACCAAAATAACCAAAGGGTCCTCTGACAGAGGTACCCAATGGAAGTAAATGTGTGATGTCCGTTAAATATAAGTGTACAGTATTATGTGTGAGTTCGGAGTCCCTGACCAGTTAAAACAATTAAACATTAAAGTTTTACTAAACCCACAACAGTAAAACCAGTCTGTATATGCAGTAAAGCATGTTTGTTATACGCATTGTGGAATCTAAGGGATTAGCCCTGCGCATTGTGTAAAAAGGCTGTTGATCCTGTCCAATCAATCTCCTGATAAGAAAAAGCCTTTGGAGTCACTCTGCACATGCTCAGTTTGGTGTGTATTGCTAGAGAGTTTTTTTTTCTTGGGAGGGTGCATGTGATCAGCACAGGGCCAATCAGCACTGTCCAGACAGAGGGTCAGGGGTCCTGCAGCCTCATAGGACAGTCAGAGGAAAATTCAATTTTCTCCTACAAGCTTTAACCAGACACTGATAGAAGTCAAAGGACTGCTATATAACGCTGATGAGAAAAGATATTTAGCAGTTTACATTTACTAAAATAATTGCATTTCCTTGTTCTGTGTACTGTGGGAGACCAGATATAGTGAATGTAGGGCCCTGGGTTTAGTAACACTTTAACCACTTCAGCCCCGGAAGGATTTCACACTTTATGACCAGAGCACTTTTTGCGATTTGGCACTGCACCAATTTAACTGACAATTGCGCGGTTGTGCAACATTGTACCCAAACAAAATTAGCGTCCTTTTTTTCCCCACAAATAGAGATTTCTTTTGGTGGTATTTGATCACCTCTGCTTCATTTCTGATCACCGCTATAAACAAAAGAAGAGCGACAATTTTGCAAAAAAACCCAAATTTCTTACTTTTTGCTAAAATACAAATCCAAAAAAAAATATATAAAAAAACA
>BLSH010373387.1:1114976-1125695 GCA_018402905.1 Glandirana rugosa | reverse complement strand
GCGACACATCGTACGTACACTTGTCCTATAAACTTTAATGTGTCAAGTGACAGATTCGACCACCTTAGAAATGTGAAGTTAAGGAAAAATCTTCCTCGTTTAATCTAAATTTACAACTGTTCTCAACCGTTTCCTGACTCGGAGACGGTGAACATAAATACTTACTACATATAAACAATTCCTTTTGGTAGTGTATAACTATCGTAGTTAATAGAGTTTGACTAGTGTAAATGTGGATTCCGACATATTTCCTTTACATATTATATAAAAACCACTCACGTATAAAAATCAATAATAAAGTAACAAATGGAATTTCCCATTGAGAGGAGATGGTTTTCCTTAACAAATATACATCATTCATAAATACAAGTGGCAGAGGCTCAGTCCTTTGCCAACTCTTGTCAACATTTAAATCTAATTTGCTCCTTCTAAAAAGGAATTGAAGTGTAAAGATTCCACCAGCTTAGACAGTGAACTGTGTAATTTCAAATATCCTGTTCACATGCATGCTACACAGCGATCGTTTCAGGTACATCTGTACAGAAGGAGACAATAAGAACACACTGGTTTGGTAATTAAAAAAAGGCAAAGCTAACATACTGTATACTAAGCCACCCTTTATTGATGGAAGCAGCATAATGAAACCATATCATACACATTATGGTCAGGCGCTTTTACTGACTTTTGTGGGCAGTAAAGTTTAAAAGTGCATGATGGCAGATCAAAGCCGCATCTCAGAGATGTGTGAAATCACAAGCTTGTGAAAGTATTTCTTTCAAAGCCGCTCTGTTAGATAAAAATGTTAGCATGCTATTAAGTGAAAGTCGCCTTTTTTGTCATTTTTGCATAGCACCATGCCTTGTAAAGCAGTACGCTGGTTATAAAAGTGGATGTTTAAAATAACACAAGCTAGGAATAAATCTGCTGTATTTATTTGAATTCCCACTCATCCTGAGAAGGTAACATTTCAAAAGGCAAACCAAAGCTAAAAATTGGAAAGCAATAAGCATGATATAAATTAGTAGTATACCAGTAGACTAATAATTATGTTGCTTTTTTTTAATACTACTGAAATATTTTCCCAGCATGAAGCTAATATTTCCATTATGGCATCATGTGCTATTACATCTCAGTATAAAGTAGATGCAAGTTTAACCTTCCTCCTCCACCCCCCAATCATTGTGGGGCATGGCTGTGCATTCAGGATATCTCCCTCTGGCCTGATAACAATGTTTTGTTCTCTTATAGCTTTTGTCTGCTTATAGCTTAAAGCTGGCCAAACATAGTTCAGCAGGGACAGACTGACTATCAATCCATGTATGGGCACTACTGGTCGACTTCTGTACAACCACCCTGTTGGGTCCTCCCTGCTTGATCAGCGCAGCAGGCTATAGCCAGCAGTGCTGATCAGTGCATCCTGATGGCAGGGAAGTTTATCCACTGGCAGAGCACAAAAGCTCAGTGGGGAGGATTTATATGTATGGGAAAACTGAGTCATTTTTTTTTTCCTTCAACCAACTCAACTATGGGCTGCTTTAGCAATGTTGACATCGGAAGAAGGAGCAGCCTGTTCATCTGACCTTATATATTTGGCTCCATTGACCAAAGAAACTGGTTAAGAGGTAAATAGACTGCGCACTTTGAAAGTGCAGCTGCACTTACTTTACCCAGAGCTTAGTGAATGTGGCAAAGCTCTGCTGAATTCCATCATCCAATCATGTTCAAGCAAAAATGTTTTTTTTTTTCATTTCCTTGCACCTTATTGGATATTCTTTACAAACTGAAGCTTCGCCACATTCCCTAAGCTCTGCTGAAAATGTGTGCAACTGCACTTGCAAAGTGCACAGTCTACAGTATTTGTCTTTAGTAAATCAATCCCTATTTCTTTGGTCAATGGAGCCAATCAAAGCGTAAGGGTAGCAAAGTAGGCTTCATTGATAATTTTCTGCTCACTCTGTTGATGATGACTGCACTACCTGGAGCTGTTTTCTCACTGTCTTCTCTTCAGCCAGCTTACGGAAAGGAATATGCATAAGAGCCTATCCTAGTGAGACTATGGGGTTTATTTTCTAAAGGCAAATCCACTTTACACTGCAAGTACACTTGGAAGTGAAGTCACTATAGATCCAAGGGGGACATGCAAGGAAAATAAAAAACATCATTTTTGCTTGTACATGATTGGATGATTAAATCAGCAGAGCTTCCCCTCAGATCTACAGCGACTGCACCTCCAAGTGGACTTTCAAGTGCACTTGCAGAGCACTTGTAGTGCAGAGTGGATTTGCCTTTAATAAATCAACCCCATAGTCTCACTAGGATAGGCTCTTATGCATATTCCTTTCCGTAAGCTGGCTGAAGAGAAGACAGTGAGAAAACAGCTCCAGGTAGTGCATTCATCATCAACAGAGTGAGCAGAAAATTATCAATGAAGCCAACTTTGCTGCCCTTACGTATGTAAACACTTCACCATGGACGCTTTTTATGGCCATAGAAGCAAGAGGTACTACCCCAGTACAAATAGCGGGACTTTTAATGCAGTACATGAAACAAAACATATATATTATAAGATAGACAGTTTATTACAAAAAATATAAAAGAATGGACATCAAATGTGTCACATACATACTGTTAAAAACATTGTGGCATTGGTATTACAGTCCAAAATAAATGAACTTGATAATGTTGATGATGTAGAGATGTATTGTCTTCATGAGCATATGCCCAACATGTTTCGGGGTGGTTACCCTTCTTCAGGGGCAGAAAATGATGCCCAAAATACAAACTCTGAAAAATATCATGATATTACAGACTGACAACGTACATAACAGCATTAGGATGTGAGGGACATAGTCATGGAAAGGCTACTCACCACATGCCAAAGAGTAGGACCAGTGCCACATCGACAGGACCACCGCTCAGCAGGGATGGCCATGTTACAGAGTGGAGAGTGAGCTGCATTCTTGTATTGTCTTTAGAATTAATTTGAAACCCAAAAAGTCACCTTAGGTCCCATTCTCTTTAGCAGGGCTGATATCAACAGCACCTTCAACACCAATATCAGTTTTTATTACAATGTAAACAGAAATATAAACATTGTAAATAACTGCAACTATGAAGAGCAGCATATCGCATTTAATCTGTTTTTAAAGGTGAACTCCATCTTTTGTTAGATTGGGCCAGCTTGGCCCAAACAAACTATATCCCTCACTAACATGTGAGGCCGCTGGATTGCGGTTTAAAATGTATGTAGCTGTGGCTACATACAACTTACCGCACTGTGCTCTGGGTTCGAGCCGAGACTTCCAGTCTCATACCCAGAACACAGTAGAGTCTATCACAGTGGTGCTCAGCCATTCACAGAAAGCGGTGTATTCTACCAAAGAATACAAAGCTTCCTCTGATTGGCTGAGTCAGAGGTTGTGACATCATCAGCCCGCCTCTCTGACTTAGCCAATCAGAAGAAGCTTTGTACACATTGATAGAATACACTGCTTTCTGTGAATGGCTGAGCGGCACTGTGATACACTCTACTGTATTCCACATATGAGACTGGTCTGGGCTCTCGGAACCGGAGCACAGTGCGGTTTGCTGTATGTAGCCGCAGCTACATACAGTTTATACCACATATCCAGCAGCCTCACATATTAGTGAGGGACATAGCTTGGCCCAAACAAACTTTGTAAAGTCCAACAAAAGATGGAGTTCAGCTTTAAGGCTGGGTTCATACATCTTCAGTGTGGTAACACTCACATGTTAATGTGTGATGCACTAAGGCAGTCCATTCATTTAATAGACCAAAAATTAAGTGAATGTACTATTTTTTGTAATGCAGTGCATCACAATGCACAGTGGAGAGTTACAGTCTGTTCTGGTGCAAAGTGCATCCTTTGGCAAGGTACAAAGGGGTGACATTAAAGCCTGGTACACAAAGGTTTTTTTCTGTGTACCCAACTTTAAGAATATATAAGGGGGCACAATTCATTTGGGAGCACCTTCATGGGGTTTCCTTCACTTTTTTCCCCTGGTTATAGGAGGCAGTGGCAGTGTTATAAGGGTAATGCAATTCCAGGGATGCTGGCTCTTTAAATATTCCTGCTCACCTGTGAGCAGGTAGGAATGGACCAATAGAATTATTTGTAATGTTCTGGAAGCAGTGGGGCTCATTATATAAAGGGCCCACCGTCTCATGGTTATTGCTGCTCATCGGTGCTGAGAAGACCTACATTATTTTAATCCCTGGCCATTGAGAACTTACCGAAGTAGCTGATTGAGAAAGCAGAGACCTGCGGTGAGGAATGGTTTAGGAAATGCCTGGGAGAAGCTCCTGAAGAGCGAAGGCGCCTGTCTCATAGGCTGCTAGCGAGAAGGGATGGCAGGTCAAGAACCTAGCCCCTTGGGCAGTGTAGAAGAGCATAGCGGGTGGCACTGAACAGGAATATGGCCGCCAAGCCAGGAGGAGGAGGCGGGCCTATTCTCCATCTCCTATTAGGAGCAGCAGCAGAAGGCCTGGGGTGAGCCAGGCTCCTCCCTCTAGTGCCGAATGCACTCCGACTATGAGGAGAAGCCATTCAGATAGACAGAGAATACACGAAGAAGATAGCAGTCCGTCAGCCACTCCCAGGGGCGAATCCAGGGGGGGCGACGGGGCAATTGCCCCCCCCAGAAAATATTACTGACTCCAAGGCTTTCTCCCTCCGCCACCTCTGCAAGGACTTTGTTTCTACTTCCCCCGCTCCTCGCGGCTCCCAGGAGGCATAAAATATATTCCCTGGGCCCCATCAGTTCATTTAGAGGGGCCTAGGCAGTGGCGTTGCTATGGGGGTGCTGACCGCAGTAACACCAGGGTCGCCGCTACACACTGTTACTGTACACTGCTAGTGTACCTAGTGTCCTCCTGCTTTTCTCAGCAGTCACTTCGCTTTCAGATGGAGTGATCTTCACCTGATAGGAGCTTCCTAGCCCCGGCTGGCATGACGTCAATCAGAGATTCAGAGGCCGGGACAGGGGGAGTGAACAGAACAACAGATGCTGCTGATATGATCTAGTAGCCAGAGCCCCCGTGCACTGCAAGTGAGTGATCACTTAACTCATTAACATAACAGTTGTCTTAAGCCTCATACACACGATGCGACGGTCGTACAACCAGACGTCCAAAATCGTATGTCGGCTGTTGTGACATGCACTAAGTGATCGTACGACCAAAGCCTATCGTGGTGACGTGTTACGAGCGTATAAGGAGGAAGTTCAGGTGAATGTGATTTGTGAATTAGGAACGTAGGTTTACACGAATGGACACTTCTGAGTGTTCCTGACCTCTGAGCATGCGTGTTTTGCACATACAACTTGTTGGACCAACTTCTCTGTACACATGATTCAACAGTCATACGACCGCGGTCGTACTACCGTTTTCATACGACCGTCGTACCGTGTGTACGGGGCTTTAGCTGTGTGAACTGACTAATGCTTTAGGGGGGGGGGGTTAATTAATTTACAAAGGTATTTGTAATATACAGCATGGAGGCGGTTAATGTACTCACTGATGGACTGGTGACCAGTGGTAATTATTTAACCCCTTTGTACTGCATTAGTAGCAGTGCCACCATCAGTGTTAATTAACCCCTTTTATGCTGCAGCATGGAGGGGTTTATAAATACTGACATTAGTGCAGCACAAAGGGGTTAAATAATTACCACTGGTCACTAATGCATCAGTGAGTACATTAACCCCCTCCATGCTACATATTACAATTACCAATCATCCTCATTATCATCATGATAATTACACAGTACAGGTATGTTGATCCACAGCACCTGTATTGTGTGATTATCAGGATGATGATATTTAACAACAGTGAAATTCATCTTTAGGCCTCATTCACACAGGACGCTGCAGACATGCATCTAACAGGTGAGGCTGTTATTTAATGGCTAGGGGATGCATATATCCCTGTGCCGGTATTCTGTCAAAATAGCCAGCATCCCATTTATTTCCACTGAGACACAGCCACTGTGTCCCATTATGTCATGTGTGTGGGTGTGGGTCCCAGAATGCATGCACCAGCATGTCATATTGGGACATAGCGGCAGTGTCAGTGCAGCCATGTGTCAGAATGCAAATAAATGGGATGCCAGCAAGGGGATGCATGTAACACTTTAAAACAGTGTCACTGTTTTAGGGCCAGTTCACACCATAGAAACACAGTCCAGATGCTTTTCTGCATGCACGTTTTTGATTTGCGTTTCTGTGAGTTTTTTGATGCAGTCCAGTGCATTTTTTCCCCCTCTTTTTTCTTAACGCTTAATAAGGAGATGTGTGTTCCAGTGTGTTCAGGTGCGTTTTTCATGCGTTTTCCAGTACAATCCAGTGCAGAAAAAAATGCAACATGTTCTACTTTTTTTCTGGAACTGCAATCACTGGTGTGAACTATGCCATTGGAAACCATATAACCTACTTTCCATGAGTTTTTGATGTAGAAAAAAACTCACTCGACTGCATGTGGTGAGAACTGGCCCTTAACCACTTCAGCCCCAGAAGGATTTCCCCCTTGATGACCAGAGCACTTTTTGCGATTCTTGCTTTAACTGACAATTGCGTGGTCAGGCGACGTTACACCCAAATGAAATTTGCATCCCTTTTCCCCTCTTTTTGTGGTATTTGATCACCTCTGCATCATTTCTGATCACTGCTATAAACAAAAAAAGAGCCACAATTTTGCAAAAAAAAAAAAACAAATTATATTTCTTACTTTTCGCTAAAATACATGTCCAAAAAAAATATAAAAAAACTAATTTATTTTGGCCAATTTATATTCTTCCTCATATTTTTGGTAAAAAAAAAATCGCAATCGGCGCTTATTGATCGGTTTGCGCTAAACATGCCACATTTACAAACCATGAGAATTCATTTATGGCGTTTTTACTATTTTTTTTTACTAGTAATGGCAGCATTCTGCGATTTTTATCTGGACTGTGATATTGCAGCGGAAATGTTGGACATTTTTGACACTTTTTTGGGACCAATGACATTTGCACAGCGATCGGAAATTTAAATATCCACTGATTACTGTATAAATGTCATTGGCAAGGAAGGGGTTAACCTGCAGGGGGAGATCTAGGGGTTAACTGTGTTCTAACTGTGAGGGGGCTGGGCTGCCAGGGGCATAAAAAATCGAACTGATCCCAGTGACAGGGATCAGTAGATCTCTTACATGCCGTATGACAGAGCGGGGAACTGTCATGTTTACATCAGCGGTTTCCCGTTTTTCCTCTCTTCTAGGCAATCGCAGCTCGCCAGCGGAGATAGAGTCCACCCGAGCCGTGGCCACACAACTGCAGAGTGTGGCGGGCATGAGAGCGTGCCAGTGGCAGCGCGCTCCCGCCCACAACAGCACAACATGCAAGCCGCCGTTTACAGAGCCGCCACTCTGCAGCAGTAAATCTATGCGAGGCGGTCGGAAACTGGTTAAACAAGATTAGGACTGTATGATATGTTAAATGCAGTTCTTTAAGCAACACCTTATTTTCTGGCAGTGCCCCTCCCGGGACTAGACTCTGGATCCGCCCCTGGCCACTCCTATTTCACCTGATATTCCTCTGGTAAACCAGTCTCAGCTGAACGATAATACTTCTTTGGCGCCACCTGCTGGGACACATGGTGGGTTGCAGGTGCTTTCCAATTTAATGTCTTCCATAGCTAACACTATTTAGTGCTCCAGCTACTATTCATTCTTCTGCCCCTACCTCTGTATGGTCTTCTGAAGCTGTGGTGGGTAACCCTTTGTCAGCTGAAAATTTTAATTCAATGGCAATGGGCTCAACTGGTGTAAATTCTAGCATTAATTTGCCATTAAACACGCAAGTTTTGGGTTCAGTTAAAAATATAGAACCCTTTGTGGCTAATGCGGTTGCCATGCAAGATGTCTCCTCTAGGTTTCCATTTGTCAATGAATGTCAAAGAAAAGATATGGAAAGCGGAATTTTTGGAGATTTTATCCCTCCTTCCTTCTGCCAAGGAATTTTTAAGTAAGACAAAGGGGAAGAGGATAGACGCAGACCCGTTTCTAGATCCTTTAATAATTGGTTGCAGGCATACTGCATATTTTCTAGCATTTTGGTGGAGAAACACCCAGAAAAGTGTAGAGGGTTATTCCAGCACTTCTAAAATGTACTGGAAGCCTATAAGAGCTTTGGGGGTATGGGTTGATATCAATATGATGAGTACTTCAGGCAAAAAATGTCCATTTATCCTAACCTAAAATGGAGCATGAAGGACGCGGGCCTTTGGCTCAATCTGATCAGTACACAGAAACTCACCTTTTCTAAGCAACAGCCTGCTGCTTGCAATATTTCCCCCTACAGGAAAGGTGTATGCTATGCATTCAACGAGAACCACTGTAAATGGGGTACATCATGTAGATATATGCACGAGTGTTCTTTCTGCGCTGGTTCTCACACAGTTTTCAAAAGGTCTGGTTTGTCAGGACAACAGCGTGATAGTTTTCAATCTAAAAGCGTTCATGCCAGTGATGCTAATAAATACGCTTCCATGGTTGGAACATTACCCAGCGCAGGAGATAGCACAGATCCTAATTGAGGGGTTTACTTTTCACTCCCTACATTTTCTGGTTCAGGTTGCAACGTAGTTGACAGTTTGAAATCAGCTGTTAAATACCCAGATATAGTTAGGGAAAAAGTGATGAAGGAGATCTCCGAAGGCCGCATTGCGGGCCCTTTTCCGATTCCCCCATTTAAAAATCTTCGTATTTCACCACTAGAGGTGGTTCCTAAGAAAGACCCTAATTCATTTAGGATCATTCACCATTTATCCTATCTGAAAGGATCCTCCCTAAACGATGAAATAGACTAATCATTTTCTTTGGTTTCTTATTCCTCATTTGAGGAAGCAATAGTTAAAATCAGATCCTTTGGCCATGATGCTTTAATGGCAAAGACAGACATTAAGTCCGCATTTAGATTGCTTCTGGTTTCTCCTAGCTCTTACAGTTCCTTAGGTTTTTTCTTTGAAATTTTTTTCTTTTATGACATGTGTTTGCCAATGGGTTGTTCCCTGTCCTGTTCTAATTTTGAGAGATTTGCAAAATTTTTGATAATATTGTCCATTATTTAGACGATTTTTTGTTTGTAGGGCTGGCAGATTCTCGCATTTGCTTTTATTCTTTGAAACTTTTTTCCATTATTATGAGCCATTTTGGTGTTCCACTGGCAGAGGAAAATACTATTTTTCCATCCACTTCTTTGCAATTTTTGGGGATTCACATAGATACGGTTTTGTCGGAATTTCGTTTATCATTAGAAAAGCTGGATAAGGCAAAGTGTTTGATTTATTTTTTTTTTGATTAGAAAAAGGAAAGTCCTGCTGAGAGAACTTCAGTTCTTATTAGGGGTTTTAGCTTTTGCATTTCACATTATGCCAGTTGTCAGAATTTTCTCTAGGAGGCTTTATTTAGCGACATCAGATTTAAAGTCCCCTTTTTCCCACATACGAACGACGAATGACCTTAAGTCAGACCTTTTGATTTGATCACAATTTTTATATTCATATAATGGGAGATCCTTTTCCAGGAGGAATTCATCCAAACAGCTGATTTCAAATTGTCTACTGTCGCAGCGGGTTCAAGAGGATTTGCGGCAGTTTGGCACAACCGTTGGTGTTGCGGCAGATGGCCGTCCTCTTGGGTACATAATAAGTTGGTTAGGAATATAGTCTTACTGGAGCTTTTCCTGGTCATTGTAGCACTTGAAATCTGAGGTAAATGTTTAGCAATAAGCGTATTGCTATTCAGTCAGATAATAAAGGGATAGTTTTTGCAGTTAACTGCCTGTCCTCTAGATCCCCTCGAGTCATTAAACTACTTCAGTGTTTTGTATCCTTATGCCTATGTCTGAACATTTGGGTAAAGGCAAGTTATATACCTGGATCTTGTAATGCTATAGCAGATGCTCTGTCTCGGTTCCAGATGGATCGTTTCCGCAATTTACTTCCCGGGGCAGATCATACTGGAATACCATGTCCAATAGGAAAGACAGTTCAGGGTTGTTTTTCCATGAGGTCTTAGTAATGGATTCTTCTGTTAAAACGCATATTGCCAAATCCAAAGTTGGGCAAGGGTACTTGGCTTACCTGTTCTGACCAGGCTATATGCTGGTTTCGGTTATTCATAAATTTTTATCCAATAGACCCCTGGTTCTGGGCATTTTTTTATTCATGGCAATAGTTCTCCTGTAACAAGATTTCAGTTCACTGCAGTATTTCAGAAATGTATTTAAGGTCTTCCGTTTCCGTTTCACGCCCCACTCTTTTCATATTGGGGCTGCGATGGAAGCAGCAAGGTTAGGACTTGATGAGTCCTTGATTAAAAGATTGGGTAGATGGGAATCTAAACGCTATGGTATTTATGTCCGTCCTAAGTCCTAACCTTTCTCTTTTGAATCTTCTTGGCCAGAAACTTTATGTCTGGATAATCAGACATTCCTACATTTTCTGGCCGCATAAGAGGGCATCCCATCTCTGTTATACTGAGAATTTAAATCTCAATCCTGAAAATTACATGATCTTGTGGAAAGGAGTGAGAGGTCTCCAATTGTCAAATTTGTTTTATTATATTTCTCAGTTGTATTTAGTGTGGCCATCTTCTTCCGTGTTAATCATTCACCTAGGTGGGAATGATGTAAAGACTTTATGACGTCACTTGACTTTAGA
>BLSH010373387.1:1091044-1106129 GCA_018402905.1 Glandirana rugosa | reverse complement strand
GCGCTTAGCGGCATTTATATGCCGCTAAGCGTAAAACCGGTGGTCCGCCGCGCGCGCACGTGGGCGACGTGAGGACTATTTTTGACACTTTTTTGGGACCAATGACATTTATTCAGCGATCAGAAATTTAAATGTCCACTGATTACTGTATAAATGTCATTGGCAGTGAAGGAGTTAACCTGGGGGGGTGGAGCCAGGCGTTAACTGTGTTCCCTGGGTGTGTTCTTACTGTGGGGGGGTTGGGCTAACATGGGCATGAGAGATCTAACTGATCCCAGTGACAGGGATCAGTAGATCTCTCATGCCCCACTGACAGGGCGGGGAACCGCCGTGTTTACATCGGCGGTTCCCCTTCTTTTCCCTGTAGCCGCTCATCGCGGCTCGCCGGCGGACATCGGGTCCGCCCGAGCCGCGGGCACACTCCTCAGGAGTGCAGCGGGTGCACGCGCGCGCCGCCTGGTGGCCAAAATGCGAATCGCCGTATATTTACGGCGATTCGCGCCCAGCTCCCCGACTGCTGCCGTGAAAAGACGGCGCGCGGTCGGGAAGCGGTTAAACACTGACAGAGGTGATTAAAATGATTGTTTTTTATTTATTCATGCAAAACCTTTATCTCTAAAGGAAAAACTGTAACTGTTTATAAAGTGTAAGCAGCAGTTTGCCTTTAGTTTGTTGGTGTATCTAAATCTGCTAATACATTTAACAGCCCTTCTCCCTCCCCAGACTGACTGAATGCTGCTGTCTGCTGTGCCTCCTGTGCTCATTCCTCTGGAGTTGCGTCTCACTAATACAGAAGGTGTGTTACTGGCCAGATAACCCGTTGAAAATAGAGGGGAAAAGACAAAGTAAAGAAAACTGATGCAGCCACCACATGATTGGTAAGCTGTGATATAAAATATTTCTGGTTTTGGGTTTAATATTGCTTTAACTTCTAGCCTTGTGTGCAGGAGAGCCCTGCGGGTTGAGTGGGAGCTGGGCTCTGAAGGCCTATGAGTACCTGATGCCGAGGTATATGAAGAAGTGTGGGCTTTTTATGCTCCCTAAGGCAGGAACACACTCTGGCCACCTGTGGCATGCTAATCATATTGTCAAGAGCAGGGCCAAAGAGACAACGTCCCTCAAAGTCTAACCTGGTGGGATGCTCCTTGGATGCAGCATAATTGTCCCAATTGCTGTCAGTAAAAATCAACCTGTGGTATTCATTTTAATGTAGATCCCTGGTGCATTGATAGTGGGAACAGACCACTGTTTAACCATTTTCAGACCGCCTATTGCAGATGTACTGCGGCAGCTCGTCTCTATTGTGGGAAACGATCTTCTGTGTACATCATTTCGTGCAATAGCCACTGGGGGGCACATATACACAGCTGGAGGTGTGATCGCTTGCTGATTGGACACAGGGGATGCCAATCAGCGGGAGCCAATGTCCGCCGGCCACCCGCAATCGTTCCCCAGAGAGGCAGAACGGTGATCTGTCTATGTAAGCAAGGCGGATTGCCGTTCTGACAGGGAAGAAGATGGAGATCTTGTGTTCCTGCTAAGCAGGAACACGGATCTCGGTCTTCACCCAGTCAGAACAACCCCCACACAGTTAGAAAGCACCCCCTAGGGGCACACTTAACCCTTTGATCGCCCCTGGTGTTAATCCCTTTCCTGCTAGTGTCATTAGTACAGTAACAGTGCATATTTTTAGCACTAATCACTGTAATAATGTCATTGGTCCCCAAAAAAGTGTCAAAAGCATCAGTTAGGTGTCCGATTTGTCTGGCATAAAGTCACAGCCCCGCTGAAAATCATTGATTGCCCCCATTACTAGTAAAAAATAAATAAAAATGCCATAAATATATCAATCAATATATGTTTATTGGGATTTTTTGGAACAAAAATATGTAGCAGAATACATATTGGTATAAATTGATGAAGAAATTTGAAGTTTCACATTTTTTATTGGGTATGTTTTATAGCAGAAAGTAAAAAATATTGTTTTTTTTATAGCACAAAAAATAAAAACCACAGAGGTGATCATATACCACCAACAGAAAGCTCTATTTGTGGGAAAAAAGGGACATCACGTTTATTTAGGTATAACCACGCAATTATCAGTTAAAGTAGCGCAGTGCAGTATCGCAAAAAATGGCCTGGTCATGAAGGGGATAAAACCTCCTAGGGCTGAAGTGGTTAACAAATTCCCTCTCAAAGGGGGAAACGTTTCGCCAAGCTCTCAAGGTGGCCAAGGATGCCTCAGGGTGTTTCCAGTTCACATAAAGGAATGGGTCTAATTGTGGAAGAAATGGAACAGTCTTTGCAGTTGTTTGCACTTCTTTAACAGAACAAGCTGTTCAGCAAAAGTGGACGTTATGGGGCTGGGACAAACCATCTAACACTGGGTGCTTACAATGTTCGATCATTGTTAATTTATGTAAAACCATTAATCAAAGAAAACTGCTGCTGTAACTGCTTAAAAAAGTGTTAGCTGGAGTATGGCTTTAATTTGTTAGTCAAGCAATCTAAATCTGCTAGTGCATCTACCACTACCTTCTCTACAGGTTGACAATGCTGCTGTCCAAGGGTGGCTGTTAATCCTCCATTGATTGGAAAATAAAGGGGAAAAAATGAAAAATGGAAACTAATGCAGCCAGCACATTTAAGGATTGGTAAGCTGAAATATATTACATTACTGTTTTGGGGTTTTGATGTGCTTTAACCCTTACCATGATGAAAAAAGGCAGCAGCTGGAAATTTGAAAAGGTGCCCCGTGGTGCAAATGGCGAGGCAGTACACAAACCTTTGCAAATCACCATAAGGTAGAGCCCAGTGCCCAAAAGTACAGTTACCCCTGTACATCCAAGTACATCGGGGTCCAGGTACGGCCACCAAAGCTGTTGCTGAGGAAACACTGATCAGGTTAGCTGGTATACCCTCACCAATGCAAGCAGTATGTAATGTATTGGGGGCATCTAAAACACCCAGCCAATTTAGCAGGAAAACACTGGAACAAATACTTTATGTGCAGTAATGCTGTCCACACTTATTGATGTAATTGTTTGAGAATGCCACACTTGGAAGGGAAGAGAAGAAAAAAAAAAAACAAGCAATTGAGCAGCCTGCCACTGGGGACCTGAAAATACTAGTTGGCTAGCGGTCATGCCAAGCCCCATGTGGCAACACATTGGTAACAAACCTTAAAGCTGATCTTCACTGCATCTAAACACCACAAACCAAAAGCACTATTTAATTCATTTTTAATATTCAAAGCAAACTTCCCCATCCATGTCTCTATGCTTTATTCTGTTGAGAAATCATTTTAAAAAACATCAGCCTAGCATTTCTTGCCGTGGCCATCTTGAGTAAGGGCAAGTGATTCATGTAGCATTTACTTCCTGGGATCCATCTGTCCTTAGCGCAAGCATGCAGGAGAGTGTGCTTAGCTGAGAAAATCTCTCCTCCCCTCCTGAAAACTCATGGGGTGTATGACAGCATATGCCTTGGCAATAAACCAGAAAGGAACTGAAAAAATGTTTAAAAAAAAAAGTTTAACCACTTCAAGACCGAGCCTCTTTTTTGGGTTTGGTGTTCACAAGTTAAAACCATTTTTTTTTGCTATAAAATTACTTAGAACCCCCAAACATTGTATATTATTTTTTTTCTAACACCCTAGAGAATAAAATGGTGGCCATTGCAAAACTTTATGTCACACTGTATTTGCGCAGCGGTCTTACAAGCGCGTTTTTTTTTCTTTAAAAATCAGTTTTATGAGCTAAAAAATAAGACAACAGTAAAGGTAGGCCAATTTTTTTCCATATTGTGAAAGATAATGTTATGCCGAATAAAATGATACCCAACATGTCATGCTTCAAAATTGCGTCCGCTCGCAGAATGGCGACAAACTTTGCAACATAAAAATCTCCATTGGTAACGTTTAAAAAATTCTACAGGTTAGCATTTTTGAGTTACAGAGGAGGTCTACTGCTAGAATTATTGCTCTCGCTCTAACGATCGCGGCGATACCTCACATGTGTGGTTTGAACACCGTTTTCATATGTGGGCGGGACTTGCGTATGCATCCGCTTCTGCGCACGAGCTTGCGGGGACGGGACGCTTTAAATTTTTTTTTTTAATTATTTATTTTACTTTTTAATTTTTATTTTTACACTGTTCTTTAAAAAAAAAAGTTCACTTTTAGTCCTATTACAAGATATGTAAACATTCCTTGTAATAGAAAAAAAGCATGCCAGGACCTCCTAAATATGAGATCTGGGGTCAAAAAGACCTCAGATCTCATATTTACACTTAATATCAAAAAACTTTGTGATACACGACGCCTTGTGGACTCTTTTTGGTTATAATGAGGGGGCAGGCACCAACATCTTATTCGAATCACATAAAAAATGCAGCTAGCCTAATAAATCCAGAGGTCTAGTCCCTGGAGATAAAACGTATAATATGAGAGTGGAAGAGGCAGCGCAATAAAAATTGAATTTAAATTTAAACTTAAAACATGTGCCCTTTAAACAATATGAACAAAATGAACAATATCACAACACATTTAGTGTATAATGGTCACTGAATGACTCCTGTGACTCCCCACTACCTAAACAGGCGATTGTTACATTGTTATAAGTTGAAAAAACTATAAAAGTGCATATCAATGTGCAATCCTATGTAACAAAAAGTGCAAAAGTAACAATAGTGTAAACCATATGTAAAGAAAATCTTATAGTCCGTAAATTATTGCAATAAATTGTAGATCAAAATTTTTCACAGTTTCATGTGCACCATTCTTATGTCAAATTCCATACAAAAATCCTGATCCACCAAGCTCACTAAATGAACTCACCAGACGGAATGGCTGGTCTCTCGATTTAAAAATGTATTGAAGTAAAAAAAGGTTACACTCACATGTGCAAAGTGTCCAACCCGACACTAGGGATTGTTCGCAAAGGCATGTACCCGACCGACTCTGGCTTGTCTCGGGATCCCACAAGCCGCGAGCACCGATCGCAGGTGGCGTGTTCGTCAGCAAACGTTCTGACCCGGCCCTACGTACGTTTTGTTGGACACTTTACACATGTGAGTGTAACCTGTTTTTACTTCAATAAATTTTAAAATTATGGTTTTACGCTATGGGACCTTCTTTCCCTTTTCTTTGCATATGATGGTCGGAGCATATTCGAGTTTACGGTGACCAATGGAAACTTGGCAAATGGTTAAAAGAAACGAGATTGCTGGTTCATAGAGAGACCAGCCATTCCGTCTGGTGAGTTCATTTAGTGAGCTTGGTGGAGGAACACACTGGTGGGTGTTTTAGAAGAGTCACCTATACATCAGGATTTTTTATGGAATTTGACATAAGAATGGTACACATGAAACTGTGAAGATTTTTGATCTACAATTTATTGCAATAATTTACGGACTATAAGATTTTCTTTACATATGGTTTACACTATTGTCACTTTTGCACTTTTTGTTACATAGGATTTCATATTGATATGCACTTTTATAGTTTTTTCAACCTATAACAATGTAACGATCACCTGTTTAGGTAGTGGGGAGTCACAGGAGTCATTCAGTGACCATCATACACTAAATGTGCTGTGATATTGTTCATTTAGACTGAGGACACTAATAGGAATTTCACAATATGGGGTTTATAGGGCACGTTTTAAGTTTAAATGTAAATTCATTTTTTATTGCGCTGCCTCCCCCACTCTCATATTATACATATTTACACTTAAAAGGGAAAAAAAAAATGTAAAAATTGAGTAAAAAAAAAAAATGGGCCCTTTAAGACCGTCGGCCAGAAGGGACGTGTGATGTCGCTTTCGCCCTGCCAAGTTTTGGAACCATGGACACTGGGGGGGGGGGGCGGAACAGACATGATCATCGCTGCCGGCGGGAGGGGTGCACCTCTGCCGCCGCTGATAAAAGTGATCTTGTGGCGTATCCGCTGCTGAGACCACTTTTATCTTGCGCAGAAATCGCCTGCACTAAGAGAAGATACTGGGGTTATGGTAGCTATCTGCTACCATAACAACGGTATTACACTTCAAAGCGACCGCCGTCACATGATGGCGTTGGTCCGGAGGTGGTTAAACAATATGATATACTTCTATTTACTAATGTTAGCAGCATGAGGATTAAAAATAATCAATGTTGATTGGGAGAGTGAAGTTCCACTTTAAACAGGTTTGCACATCAGGAGGTTGATGCTAATCAGTGTTTACTTGCTAGACCCCATACACACTATACAACTTTTGTTGTCTGATTTACTTTAGATTTACCAAAACCAAGTAGTGCAAGGGCCTGCCTGATTGTATACAAATTGAGATTTGACCTCATTAGTTATGGTTTTGGTAAATCTAAAGAAAATTGTATAGCGGCTCCCAGTCTTGAAAGACAGCTCAGCAGCAGTAAACAGTTCCAGAATAGTTCACCTTTAGGTCTCATGCACACAGGACATTTTCTGCTTTTAGCTGCAGACGGTTTTTTCTACAGTCAATAAACTCCCCATCATGTTATCATATGTGTTCATGCACACATAGGCTGTTATCAACTGTTTTTAGCAGTGACATTTTTGAGCTGTAAAAAAAAAAAACCCAAGACCAGTGGGTTCTGAGAGATGTTTTTCAGCTGTAAAAACGTTCAAATGCTCAAAAACCGCCAATCCAACTTTTTGGAGGTTTTAGATCAATTGGAAAAAAACTCAAAAATGCTGGCCCTTTAAAAATGCAGAATAACAGCAGTAATTTAACGCTGGTAAAAGCAGAAAAAAAAAATCACTGATAAGCTGACAGTTTTTTAAAGTCCTGTGTGCATGAAGCCTTAGGCCTAAGGGCTCTTTCACACTAGCGCATCATTCGGGTCCACCTGTCAGTTTTGCAGGCAGACCCAAACGGACGCTCCATTGTCCTCTATGGAGCGACAGATGTCAGCGGTGACATGTCCGCTGACAGCCGAACCGCGAAAAACAGACGTATGGAAACCCTATTTTCCATTCGTCTGGCAGATCGGATGAACGCAGACAGACGGTCCGTGTTCATCCGATCCCCTATAGGAGGGGAATGGAGCGGTGACAGGTCAGTCTCTGCACGGAGTGCAGAGACTGTCCTGTCATCCGCCAGCTCAGCGGGGATAAACGGATGGATCCCCGCTGAGCAGCGGAGCCCATCAAAACGGGCTCCACTAGTGTGAAAGGGGCCTTATGAAGCCTGACTAGAAAGATTTATGAGGGGTTTGAATGAGAAAGAGCTCACTCCTGTGATGGTGGTGAGCAATTATGACTAGGCCTCACTTAGCAATGTCCTTGTAGTATTCCAGTCAGGCTTCATAAAAGGTATGTAAATGGCCTACACCTATAGCAAGGGTATTATTCATCTTTAGTCAGAGCTGCATAGTTTGTTTTAATCTACAAAGGTGACTATTTTTAACAATGGTAGTTTTCCTTTGTGAGATGTGAGAGTCCCTATTCCACGCTTGATACAGTTAAAGGGATTATGGAGGATGGTTTAATGCACAGGCAACCAAAGAGTCTACCCATCCATACTTCTCATGCATGCTGTTTACAAATGTGATGTAGGCCAGGTCTATAAACTCCTAGCATTCATCACATTCCTTGAAGGCGACAATAAAATATGGAATTTTATAAAACACACAACCAAAACACAAGCGCATGCTTGCACAACTGGATACTTGTCAGTCAGGTTTTGCAGTTTTGTAGAGGTAGACTACTACAAGCCGGAAGTGAAAGCGTTTAAAATGTGTATTTCTCTGAGTGTCAACATGCCTAATGAAAGCTGAAATCATAGCAGTAAATTGCAGAATGACATAACATATGGGATGGCTCTATTTAAACACTGGGATTTTGGTTGAGCCTTTCTTAGGGTCATTCACTCTACTTGTGTTTTGTGTAAACAAGGCCTGCCTCAGTGAATGACTAGGATGTATTACTGTGCAAATTAGCTTCCCCTCACACAACACATGCCTATACCATATCCAGGTGCCATTTGCATAGAAAGGGTCAGTAAAAACAATGCAGTCTTTGCTTCCTTAAAAAAAACAAAGCAAAACCTATTCAAATTTGTATGTACACATTCACACACCTCCAGAAAGCACATTGATATCTGCCATTTTAAGGCTATATGTACAAGGGACGTTTCAACCTCCCCTGACCGGCTCAACTTGATAGCTAAAAACCAACATTCAAAAATGTCCGTTTAGCCATGTTTGCGTTCAGAATTTTTTTTTAATGAAAACGAAACGCTGCTAGACACAAGTTACCACGTTTACAAGCAGTTACAGGCATTTGGAGTTTCAAATGCCTCTGAACACTCTTGCTTGCCAAGAAATGCTTCTAAACTCAACTGTGTAGAAATGACCTGTGTACATGTACTGACAGACAGGAGAGTTCAGGGGCAGCTGAAAAAAAAAAAAAAGCTCAACTGCTCCTAAAAACGGACATATATCAGCAGCAGCGTACATGAGGCCTTAGGCCCCTTTCACACTTGTGCGACCTCAATTTTTTGCCACAATTCCGTATCAGTACAACTTTGCCACAATGAAAACATATTATAAAGTCGTACAGAAATCGCATCTATATTATTCAGGTGCAATTTGCATGAGACTGAGGTCCATAGACTTCAATGTTAAACCCTCAAAGTTGGGCTAAAGTAATGCAGGGACTACTTTGAAGTCGGCACGACAGTGGTACAGATATGAATGGTACTCATTGGAAAGAATAGGGGAACGACTTGCCATGCATCTTTGCAGTCCCAAATCGCAGGACAACTCGCACACGTGTGAAGGGGGTCTTAAACTGCTGTCTCCTTATGGGTTATAGATAGAATGTCAACCAGGAATGTATTTGAATATCCCTTCTATGAAACTCAACATTTTGATAAGCGCCAGGAAAGGTCAATGTATATGTTTAACAGCTTAGTCAATAAAACAGTGCAAGGAGCAAAGTACAATACTCAGGTTTGGCTTTAGAAAAAAAAAAAGTCTTTGGTTGTCACCATGTGTTACTATACTTTGTTTCTTATTTTGTATTGAATAAGCAACAGTTAGCATTTCCTTGTGATCAACTCCTGTTAATGTATAACTTGCCTTTTTCACTTGCAGTCTATTTTTAGTAAGGTTGCATAGCGAGTTATATTTTTCCCTAAAACAAGTTTACTAGCCTGCTCAGAATGAAAATTAAGGAAAAAAAAAAAATTGTACTAGTTAAAGTGAAAACAGCCAATCACGTGTCTTTATTGAAGTCAGACCAGTACCCAACAGATTTTAATGACTTATTTGTTCAAATGGTAGAAAAAAAAAACAAAAAAAAAAACAAGTCCATATGATGCATCTAGCTATTGCTACATCAAAAGAAACATTTTAAAATATAAGGCAGCATTCAACTAGCCAAAAAGCAACTGCTGTCTATCAGTAGGTTCTTGACACCAGTTCAAGCAGATCTTCACTGCATCTGAGCACCACAATCCAAAAATTATATTTAATTAGTCAAAGCACCCCCCCATCCAGCCGTGCCTCCAGGCTTCATTTTGTTGAGAAATCACTTTGAAAAACACCCTAAGAAATTCTGGCCATGGACATCTTGCATAAGGGCAAATGATTAAATGTAGCATTTACTTTCTGGAATCCACCTGCCCTTAGCTCAAGCATGCAGGAGAGTGTACTGAGCAGAGAAAACCCCTCCTGAAGACTGGTGAGATGTAGGACCTAATTTGCCTAGGGAAGAAATCAGGAAGTAACTGAAGAAAAAGTTAACATGTAAATATATACTTTCCCATTTACTAATGCTAGCAGCATGAGGATTAAAAATAATCAACATTAATTGGGAGAGTGAAGCTCCAGTTTAAGCACTGCCTGCACACTGATTAGATATGTACTCTTTACAAATCAATGGCTGGCACTGCTGTTTGCATGAACTGCTCATACAAGTAGTTACATGTAAATAAAGCCTTTGACCGACCCTGGATGCAGACAGTGGGGTTGATTTACTAAAACTGGAGTACAGAATCTGGTGCAGCTGAGAAACCAATCAGCTTCCAGGTTTTATTGTCAACACAAGTTATAAGACTGGCTACCATGCATAGCTGCACCAGATTCTGCACTCTCCAGTTTTAGTACATTACCTCCAGTGTGTGAGCAAGGCTGGTGTTCGTGGAGATCAGGACACACATACGGTAATTAGCCAGTTTGTATGTGGCCACAGTACATTAGAGTGTTGCTGTTTCCAGGGGTGGAGTTGAGCCAACTCTAAAACGCAGGTAATCTGCAGATATGCATTCATATGACCCTATCGCAACTCCAAAATGCTTACTTATTGGAGAAAAAAAAAAAAAAGCTATTATTTTATAGCCATGGCATTGTTAGGGCTCTACCACACATCGCCAAAAGGCAAGTGTATGAATCTAGCCCATCACACATACAGTAAACCACAATGCACCATTAGGCCTTGATGTGCTTTGCATTGTCAAAATATAGTGCAAGCTCTTTGTGTGAGGCCTGGAGAGCCTATTCAAAACGAAAGGGCTGCCTTAATGAAACACCTCAAATGCATGAAAATACATGTGTTCATGCATGCAAAAGGTGTTAATTGGCTCTTAAAATACACTTTACAAATACTGAAGACTGGTATCCATTTTACTGATTAGCTAGTTATGAAAATGCAGACTATTACACAACTCTGAACTATTTTTTTTAGATGCATACCACCACAAACCGAAGAACCACAACCTATTTAAGGACCATTTTACCAACGTTCTAAAACAATTTGCGTATTTGCTACCAAATTCATACCACTGTACCAGTCCTGCTTTTAAAGTGACCACTGCAGATCTGAAGACATATTGGGGCCGATTTACTAAAATTGGAGTGTAAAATCTGGTGCAGCTCTGCATGGTGGCCAATCAGCTTCTAGTTTGTTCTATTAAGCTTTGACAAAATATCCTGGAATCTGATAGGTTTCTATGCAGGACTGCACCAGATTTTGCAGTCTCCAGTTTTAGTAAATCAACCCCATTGAATTTGCTATCCACACAAACAGTCAAACACAACCAGCAAAATTGTAACATTTCCTCATCATGGATACTGTTGCCTGTATGGTTGAATGGATTTCACATAATCACAATTCACTGTCCTGATTAGAAGGCCTGATTTGTGAAATGCAGATGCAGGACTTAATGGTCCCAAGGCAAGAACTCAGTACAGTAGCATTCTGTTTTCAAAGTCACATTTTCATTCATAGCCTCACAAAGTAGGAAAGTCCTTCTCCAGCGAGTTTCAAAATGTGCACACTTCAGTATATACATCTGTTTGCATCATGAGGGATTTGCACTCAGACACCCCCAGCATCATTAATTAGCGGGGAAAACCTAACAATACTACTTGGTTGTTCCTATCCAGATCAATAGGCAGGGAGTGTTTGCTGTATAAAGTATCCATAGACATGGTCTGATTGTGCCGTTATGTAATGTCTAAAGCTGGTCTCACCTTTAAACAAAGAACCACAGTGTGGCAAGAGCCGACCTAACAAAGTTAGTAAATCTAAAGGGGATCATTCATTTGATTATTTTATGTGGTCAGTTTAGAGTCCGAGAGGCATGATCATAACATTCAATATTTGAATGAAGCATGGCACCCTTAAATCAGATGAGTGGGAAGGAGGAAAGCAGGCCGATACCTTCTAGCACTAGGGAAAAACAGAGCAATCAAACAAGACTTTCTAAACACCATTTCTTAGGCAGCTCTTGAACAGCAGCATCTGCTCATTCCCCTTATGAATGTAATCACAGCTGGTAAGGGCAGGGCTTCTCTTGTGTCTATGGATACCTTTGAAACAGCAGGTGATGGGGCAGCCACAATACAAATGCCTGTAGCACAGGAAATCCTCCCAAGCGTTGCAGAGCACTCAGTAAACCCATTTGGGAGAGAAATATGGAGGCTTCTATTGCCAATATTCCAAAGATGCCAGTTGCCTGGCTGTTAGAGAATTAAAGCCAGTGGGTCAGCCTATTAGCTACCAACACCACAACAAGAACATCAGAAAAGTCATTAAGCCCTAGTCTGGATATTCGTTCCAGGTCAGCGACTCTAAAGTCCTGAAGCAATAAAGGGTCTGTATTAAGGAAGCAGCTAGTATTTTCAGAAGTAGTTTGTAATCACAACCTCCATGTTTCTTTCTAGACAGGCTTGCCAAAGGAGGATCCAGCGAGCCAATGATTTCCCACCTTGGGAGCAGGCCAGCATAAAAGTCTCATTGAGCCATAAACAACTGGATTAATGTGTGCTATGGGGGGCTGCTATTGTTGACCTTCTGAAAATGATTACTGCTTGGCTGTGTCCCAACTACAGTACTTGTCAGGGCCAGACCTGGTAGCAGCTTGTAGTAAATAAGTATTAGACAATGGGTCAAATTCTTGTAAGCATTAAAGTCCAAGCATTAAAATGACAGCCAGGGAACTACATTTTTGCTTTTTGTAGGAAAGGTCAGCAACAGTAGCCTCCCATTATTCTCTCATGATAGATTTCCTTTAAACATTTTCCCTATATGCTGCTTACACGTTCCCAAACATAAATTTTGTTCCCCGATCTGTTAAAAAACAAATAGTCAAATTAGATTGGTGCACTTTGCAGCTCTTTATTGACATTGGCAAATTAAAATAGAATAAATTAACAGGTATTTTCTCAAAAAAATTCTTTGTACAAAAATACTGTCAAAATTTCCTAAAAAGCTTTTAAACACAGTAGTATTCTTCCATGAACTAAATTAACTAGATTAGCACAGTGTCAAACATTTTTGGGGAAAATGCAGTCGTGAAATGTTCTACACTGATTACATTCCACCCTTACTGATTTTCTGTACATGGGTGAAACTGGTAAAATTGGGGAGGGGGCAGAAAAAAAAAAAATTCAATTATACCAGTACAACCGTCTCCTGATCTGCCAAAGCTTGGCCCCTGTTAAAACTTCCAGTTACAATAAAAAAAAAGTGCACAGCAATGCATAGATTAAATGAAGCAACATGGCAGCATTAGTGCAGCAACAATCCTGCCTGTAAGGATCATGCAACCATCAGCTCTATTTCACGTTGATGCAGTCCAGCAAAACAAGAACTGAAAAAAATGGACTCGAGTCAAAACACCATAAAATAGCAGACTTGGACAGGAGACGAGTAAAAATTACTGAAACACACTATTGCAGCTAAGTGTCTCAAACAAGGCAGTAGGGAAATAAAAAAATGTGGGAATCAAAAGGAAACAAAAATATATATATATTCTGTACAGATTAATAGTGGATTCTGGAAGCAAGAGTCGATGTCCATGGAGGAATGTTCAAAGTTCTTTTTGTATCTCAGATAAGGTCCTAACAGCTTACTCTGTTTGGCTGTTTGCAAACAAAGTCTGTCATAAAATCAAATTCATTCTGTCCCAGCCATAGCTCAGGTAGTTCTTTAATACGATCCAAACCCATTTCTATCACCAAGGACATCAGAACTTCCTCGTCTATAAAGTCCGTGTCTATGACACTAGGAGGCAGCATCGCTGCAGGGACATGGCTGACTGAAGGAGGCATACCAGAGCTGTGCTTTGGATTGCAGTCTCTGAAATGCTGGCTTGTCCCATTTATTTGATGATTTGCAGGATGCAAGTCCGGCATATAGTGGTTATGTTGATACGGATGATGCGTAAAATATTGATTGTTCAGTTTCTGAAGCTGCATACTAGCTGTAAGCTGAGCTCCTTGATTCGAAACAGGAGGTCCCATGAATTGTGAACTGGTAAATCTTGCCGTCTGTGCCATGCTGCCATTAGGATGCCCTCCGTTTACATTCCCAGCCACCATGGCGTGCCTGATACTGTTATTAGAGTTCAGATTCCCTGCACCATAGTGCATATGTTCCCCCATTAGGCTGTTAAAGGCGTGCTGCTGTTGCTGCTGCTGGTGGTGATGTGGGTTGGAGAACTGACCCATAGCCATCCGATGAGCAGGGTGGTGGTGAAGACCATTTGTTCCATCTGGAAACCGGCCATGATTCATTGCCATTAAATGGTCTGCCATTGCACACCTGGGAAAGGAGTACATAAGTGTTAGTTCTGCAGAAGGCACGCTAAACCATTTCAAATCTATACAAGGCTTTCTAGAACATTCACTTTATGCAACGAGAGATTAAGCCATTACAGCAAGTGTCACTTCTGCATAAACGTGTGCACGTACCACACACACTCACAGCAAGATGCATTTATATCTTCAAAAGACCTTGTTCATCTCATTCCCCTGCATTGTGCTCCTGGACACTCAAGCGGCTACCATTACATCAAAACCACAAGCCTTAAATGCCCTTTAAAATGTGACCAAATCCTCAGAAAAAAAAAAAAAAAATACATTTGCTGACACGATGGGATTAAAATCAGCCAAGCTCAGCCCCCATGACGTACGGCTATAACAATGTCATTGACACATTGCATTTTTATAAACACTGTTATACATTCACAGCGATACATTAAGTACCCATAATCTTCCGCAGCTACAACCAGCCCCTTAAACACTGCCATTAAATTGGATTGAGCAGGCTTTAAAGACCACAACGGTCGCTTCTTTTACGAGTGAGAAGACAAACAAAAGCTCAAGAGTAACCCATCACAATGTTAACATAAAATAAACCTAATTTTTAAAAAGTAATCAAAAAACTTCAGACATATATGATGGATGGGGGGGGGGGGGGGGGGCTAGAAATACATACTAACTGGAGAGGGCAGGGACCAAGGAAGCAGTTAACAAGGGTCTCACGCAACAATGCAAACAAAGGTACTACATCATTTGCAAGTCTTGCCCATATGCTGGGTGCAGCAGCCTAGGTGGGATTTCAGGGGGCTCAACGGTTCTAAAAATGAAACGTACATCTATACAATAAAATCAAAGATGTAAATCAGAAGGGGGGGGGGGCTCAACGGTTCTAAAATAAAAACAAAGATGTAAATCATAAAAGGGGGATCAACAGTAATCATAAAGGGGGCTCAACGGTTCTAACAATTAACCAAATTAACAATCTTGGCAATTCGGGGGAAATACTAATGACAAC
>BLSH010373387.1:1066903-1085064 GCA_018402905.1 Glandirana rugosa | reverse complement strand
AGTCGCCCCCCCCCCCTCAAAAGATGTCCACTTTAACCACTTCAATACCAGGCACTTACCCCCCTTCCCACCCAGACCAATTTTCAGCTTTCAGTGCTGTCGCATTTTGAATGACAATTGCGTGGTCGTGTGATGCTGTACCCAAACAAAATTTTTATCATTTTGCTCCCACAAATAGAGCTTTCTTTTGGTGGTATTTGATCACCTTTGGGGTTTCTATTTTTTGCACTAAAAATAAAAAAAGGCTGACGTTTTTGAAAAAAAAAAGGTTTTCTCTGTTTCTGTCACAAAACTTTGTAAATAAGTACATTTTCTCCATCACTGAAGGACACTGATGAGGCAGTACTGATTGGCACTGATGAGATGGCACTGACGGGCACTGAAGATGAGGCACTTATATGCAGCACTGATAGGCGGCACTGATAAGCAGCACTGACGGGCACTGATAAGCGGCACTGGTGGGCACTCATAGGCGGCACTGATGGGTGACACTGGGCACTGATAGGTGGTACTGATGGGCACTGATAGGTGGCACTGGTGGGCACTAATAGGTGGCACTGGTGGGCACTGTTAGGTGGCACTGATAGAGGGAACTGTAAGGTGTGCATTTCTTGGTGGTCCTGAGTGGCATCTGAAATAGTGCCATCCATGTTGGGCATTGTGCCCCTTACCTGGTGGTCTAGGGTAGGCTAGTCCCCCCGTCAGGAGAGCCACCACAACACAGGGTCAGGGCTTTGTCACCTCATAACAGGAAGTGCCTGGACAAGGGCTTTAATGGCAGCATCACCAGGTATTATTTTAATAAAAGCTTCAAATTTCTAACTAGCGAAGTTGACTTTGAAATTACATTAAATGATATGTATTGTGGCAATGTGAAATCATATATTAATTTATTTTGAATATTTCTAGCCTGACCAAGCTGAGCTGCAGGCTCAGCAACGTAAGTAAACATTGCTGGCTTGCTTCTGAGTTTGAGGTGTATATGTGTGTGCCCCCTGCTGACCTGCACTGTGGTTGGACACAGCACGATTTTGTCATCAGCTGTCAGCCAATGATTTATGTCTGAGACCTGCTGATCAGTCCAATCACAGCACAGAGTCCTGTGCTTACAAACACATAGGACTAAAAAACAAGATCTCTGAGTAAAAGCATCACATATTACACACATTACACTTGTTAGGCACACAACCCCTTGATTTACCCTAGATTTTAACCCCTTCCCAGCCAGTTATTAATACAATGACAATGTATTAGTGATCACTGTGTTAGTGTCACTATTGATATCAGTGCCAGTTAGTCAGTTAGTGTACCTCCCAGTAAGGGTCTATTAGCACCAGATTGCCCACCACACTCACAGTCCCAGTATAAGTTCCTGATCACCGCCATTACCAGTATAGCGTCATGGCTACATACGTTTCGTTATAATGTATATCAGTGTTTCTCAATCTTTTTTCAATCAAGGCACCCTTTAAAATTATAGACAGTCTCGAGGCACCCACCAAAATTATGGACAGGCTTGAGGCACCCCATTCTAAACAGTAAAAACTATTCAGATAGTTTTACATTATGCAGTGACAGCAATGCACATAGGATACCCAACATTAGAGGTGATGTATTCTTCCAAAGCAAATACACTTTTGCAAACTGGTAGTGGCAAGTAGTCCAATGTTTCTCTTCTTCTTCAGTTTTTCCCCATCACTCAGCTAATGTGACCCCAAAACACTGATGAAGAGGGGCAGGGGAGGGTCAAACAAGGATGATATGCAGGCAACTTCCATCCTCCTTATTAATTGATGATGTCATTGGCCTTTAGGAGGTTGGTGGTTGGAATGTTGTAATGGTGCACAATGAAAACCTGTGGCTTTGACTTTCATCCTCCCACCGGTTGTATCCAATTTTGGGGCAATTTTTAGGCATTTTGCCAAGGCACCCCTGAAGAAACCTCAAGGCACTCTGGTTGAAAAAGGCTGCTGTATATAACACAGTTTGTAGATGCTATAACTTTCACACAAACCTATTAATATACACTTGTTGGGATATTTTTTTACCAAAGACATACATTTTGGCCTAAATTTACGAAGCAATGTGATTTTTTAAAATCATTTTTATTGGATATGTTTTTTAACAGAGAGTAGAAAATATTGGTTTTTTTAATCAAAATTATCTATCTTTTTTTGTTTATAACTAAAAAACCCAGTGGAGGTCAAATACCACAAGCCCTATTTGAGTAAAAAAAATGATAAAAATTGACCAAGCAATTGCCAGTTAAAGTAGCACAGTGCTGAAAAGCAAAACATGACGTGGTCATGAAGGGAGTGAAACCTTCTGGAGGTCAAGTGGTTAATCTGAAGGGTCTTGAAGTTTGTAAATGTGCATGCATCCTATGGCATCACACTCATCAGTTTTTTTTAATGCCTCTTACACACGGTGCGACGGTCGTAAGACCGGATGTCCAAAATCGTATGTTGGCTGTTGTGTCTCCCGTACTGACGTGCACTAAGCGATCGTACAACCAAGCCTAACGTGGTGACGTGTTACGAGCGTGTAAAGAGCAAGTTCAGGTGAATGTGATTTGTGAATTAGGAACGTAGGTTTGCACGAACGGACACTTCCAGCCGTTCCTGACTTCTGAGCATGCGTGTTTTGCACGTACAGCTTTGTTGGGCTAACTTCTCTGTACACACGAATCAACAGTCGTACAACCACTTGTTGTACAACCAAAATTTTCTAGTCTGCTCATCCAACTTCTGTTGTATGACCGTTGCACGTCGGCTCTTGTAATTGCACGTACTAAAACTCCGTACACATGGTACAACGGTTTTACAACAACGGTTGTACAACCAGCTTGTTGTACGATCATCTGACTGTTAGTTAGCGCGATTACAACAGCCATCGTACAACGGTTGTATAACAGAAGTTCGATGAGCAGACTAGAAAACTTTGGTTGTACAACAAGCGGTTGTACAACTGTTGTACCGCATATACAGAGAAGTTTGTCCAACAAAGTTATACATGCAAAACAGGCATGCTCAGAAGTCAGGAACGCCCCAGAAGTGTCCATTCTGGGAAATCTACTTTCCTAATTCACAAATCACGTGCACCTGAACTACCTCGTTATACGCTCGTAACACGTCACTTGGTTGTACAATCGCTTAGTGCATGTCAGTATGCGAGACACAACAGCCAACATCCAACTTGGTCCTTGGCTTTGCGGTCGGATGATAATACAACAAGCTGTTGTATGACCGTTGTTGTACAATCGTTGTACAGTGTGTACGGACCTTAAGTTTTCACGCAAAGTCAAGGAGAAAGGTTTTTTTTTAGGCGCTAACTAGTTTGATGCCGTACGGTACACACTTGAGGGGAAGCACATGACATTGTATGCTTTATCTAGATCAGTGATGGCAAACCTTGGCACCCCAGATGTTTTGGAACTACATTTCGCATGATGCTCAACTATACTGCAGGGTGTATGAGCATCATGGGAAATGTAGTTACAAAACATCTTGGGTGCCAAGGTTCATCAACACTGATCTAGTGCATGCATAGTATAAAGCCTCGGACACACGGGTGCAACGGTTGTACAACCGAACGTCCAACTTTGGACCAAGTTGGATGTTGGCTGTTGTGTCTCGCACACTGACATGAACTAAGCGATTGTACAACCAAGCCTAACGTGGTGACGTGCTACGAGCGTATAAAGAGGAAGTTCAGGTGAATGTGATTTGTGAATTAGGAACGTAGGTTTCCGAGAACAGATACTTCTGGGCGTTCCTGACTTCTGAGCATGCCTGTTTTGCACGTACAACTTTTTTGGACCAACTTCTTTGTACACACGGTACAACAGTCATACATCTGCTTGTACAACCAAAGTTTTCTAGTCTGCTCATCCAACTTCAGTTGTAGAACTGTTGTACGACGGCTGTTGTACGATCATCTGACCGTTAGTACACGCGATTACAACAAGCTGGTTGTACGTGAGAAGAAAAATCCGGAATGGCAGCACACTCACTGATAAAAAGCAGTTTCTTTTATTGAAAATATGAGAAAAAATGGGGGATACAAGCGGAGGGGGGGGGGGGGAAGGACAAGGTTGACGCGTTTCACACTTCCAAGAGTGCTTTGTCAAAACCATGGTTGTAGCTGGTTGACAGTTGTTGTACAACCGTTGTACCATGTGTACGGGGCTTCAGAGTACTGCAAGATATCTTAGGTTAGGTACAGGTTCTCCCTGAAAGCACTAGTGGTGTTGCCCTCCCAGGGACCATTTGAGGCTAATGCTTCGTACACGCGGGTCGACGACTGTATACAACACGACCGTTAGTAAGTGCGATTAGAACAGCCTACGTACGATGGTTGTACAACAGAAGTTGGATGAGCAGACTAGAAAACTTGGTAGTACCAACAAGCGGTCGTACGACCGTTGTATCGTGTGTACAGAGAAGATGGTCCAACAAGTTGTATTGTCCAAAACACGCATGCTCACAAGTCAGCATTGGCCGGATGCTAATTACACGCACCTGAACTTTCTCTTTATACGTTCATAACCCGTCACTACGTTCGGCTTGGTCGTACGATCGTGTAGTGCATGTCAGTACGCGAGATACAACAGCCAACATACGATTTGAGCCATTCGGTCGTACGATCGTCGACTTGTGTGTACGGCTTAAGTTACTAGTGCCTAAGTTCAGGGGAACCAGGAAGTGGATGCAAAAAAGGTAAGTAAATCAAAAAGTGTTTATTTTTTTTTATGTAGTGTTAAATCTTTTTACATCAGCACGCCTCAGAGTTTTAAATAAAGGGGGAAAGGTCCACTTTAAAGCTTATATGGGATTTTAATGATTAAGTACCCATATATTATAAGTCCTGTTGAGGTGACCATGTCCCTATACGATGATATGCAGGTATGAGATGGGTTTTTGCAGCTCTCAGTGATGTCCTTATGCTGGCGGAGGGGTCATTTGTGCTGCTCTGTTTACTCTACTGTGTTTTAAATAAAGTAAAGGTTACAGCAATCCAGAGCTTACGAAAATGCATTCTAAGAATTGTTAATATTTAACTGCAGCAGAACACAAGTCTGACTGTACTAGTGGCTATCCACCATGGCGATGTCTGCGTCCCTGACAGGAGTTTGTCTTATTTGTAGGGAAATTTGTGATATTATTGTTACATGGCTGTGTCTTGTTTGAAATGTGATTGCTAGAAAAGGGAAATGTTTTCTGGTTTCTAACTAAAGATGGTCTGACTCTCTTTAAACAAACAGCAGAATGTACACAAGAATGTATATGCACACACAGCACACACATATATACAGTGTGTGGCTCTGCAGTGTTTGCTCCTTGCTAAGAGTTTCAGCTTGGCTTCTCTGCAGTATTGCTGGCATGAGGCGTCTGTGCTCTGTAAACAAAATCAGAGTCACAAGTCACCAGGATCCACCTCTTACACATTTACTGCCCTTCATCCGGGAGGTGGGGGTTGTGAAGCTGCCCATCCTCCCATGACACAAGCATTACCTGACATATGGACGCTGATTTATGTTCCGCCATCAGAGACATGATACAGTCTTGTGACTTTAACCCCTATGCTGCAACATTTAATAAACTGCTGACAAACTTTCAAGGCAATTGTATGTTTTAGGGCAAGCGTTGGGCTGATCTGGGCCGCCTTGCTCAATGCATAGATAAGGCGATTTGCCTTTTCTCCTATTAGTCCAGCACAAGTAGAATACGCTTTACTTTTTTCTTTAAACACGGCTTGTTGCGAAGCACCACACCGCATCATAACTCTCAGTGGTGCATAAAGATGAATAAAATGTATTTTGTGAGATTTTAATAAAGTTACATTAAAAGAAAAAAAAAATAAACAGTGTAATAAGTCGTTCACAATGCATGGGCTCTTTATTTTAATCACTAAAATTCGATCTAACATGTTAATCGCATTTCAAATGTTGCTTTCAATATTAATAAATCTGCAGCTTTCATTAAAATATTAAGTAGTGATGTAACGCCTAATGAAGGTCCTTGTTCAGGCATTCCTGTTACAAGGTGACAATGCTTTGTCCCTGCCTCACAATTGTGCTCTTGCATTGTCACCCTGTCACACAGGCTCCCGATGGAGATAAGTGGCTGATTTAACACACATTATGCAAGCAGGATCCACTATTCTCACCTTTCAACCCCCCCCCCCCCCAGGACAATGTCATGTAGCCATTTTGGAAGTGCATACATGTAGAAAAAAAAGACATCAGGAGATCAGCAGCACTGAGATGCAACAAGGGATTAAAATAGATGATACAGTACTTTATTGAACTATATGTAATTTATTCCAAATTTACATCTACATTAATTCAAAATTAAAAAAGTGGTAAATTTGAAGTAAGCCTCATGCACACAGACGATGAGAGGCTGAAAATATGACCAACGTAAGATTCACAGCTTTTACTGTGCCCGGGCAGCCACAGGTGGCACGTACAGCTTGCCATACAAGTGAAAGGCTACAAGCGGCCATACTTATGTAAATGCCAATGCTTTGCATTTACTCTTTGCATATCGGGTTGATGTATTTCCTGAGCACGAAAGCTTTGCATTAAAGGGGTTGTAAACCCTCAAGGTTTTTCACCTTAATGCATTCTATGCAATAGCCCTGGTTTAAACATGTGCGCTCTGCAATATCGCATATGATTACCACCGCACTGCAGTGCTAATCACATGCGATGTCCATGTGATGCAATTTCAGCCATATAGATAGTATGGCTGAAATCGCATCACATTTGGACCAAACACACACACAGGACTCTTTTTTTGGTCCACAACAGAATTGGATCGCATGGGTGTTCACACCCATGCGATCCGACTCATGTCCGAACTGTCAGATTGCACTGCGATATACGAGCTGAATAGGGGGTGTCGTTAACAATATATTGACATCTCCCTTCAGTTCGCATAGGGCAGTTTGAACTGCCAATCCAGTCATGTGCGATGCAGCAACCCGCAGTGGATTTGCAGGGTTCCCGCATCGCACCTATGTGAACCAAGGCTCAAGGTAAAAAATTTCCTGTGATGCAGCTGCCCCCCAGAGCCCCCCTTTTCCTTACCTCAACCCAGTCTTTCCAGCGATGGGGACGAGCACACCCGCTCCAGCCGGTGTCTCGGGTTCTGATTGGATAGATTGATAGCAGCGCAGCCATTGGCTCCCACTGCTGTCCATCAAATCAAATGATGCTGGAGCCGGGGGCTGGGCCAAGTCCTACTGTCTGTGTCAATGGACGTAATAGCAGGACACGGGAGTGTGCCTGCACGAGTGCCCAGAGGGAGAGCGGCTCTCCAAGGGGGCACTCGAGAAGAGGAGAAGCCAGGGACCCCAGAAGAGCAGGATCAGGGCCACTCTATGCAAAACCAACTGCACAAAGGATGTAAGTAAAACATTATTTTTTTTTTTAAGCTAACCTTTAGATATCCTTTAAGGGAATACATTGTATGTCTGGGTAAACGCCAATACCTAGAAGCATCAGCGTTTACATGAGTATGGTGGCCGTGCGCTTGTATGGCAAGCTGTGCACGGCATCTTCGTCTCACCTGGCACGGGAAAATGCCTTGAATTTTATGTTGGGAATAGTTTCAGTCAATCATCATCCGTCTGCATGTGGTGTTAGTGTGACCAATCATTTGCTAATTTTTGATTCTTGTAAATATTTGGGTACACATCTATTGGATCTGCAAATAATCTTACAGTTTGGGTTTCCATGGTATAAGGATTCTCCTCAAATTGGATATAATAATATACACTATATTACCAAAAGTATTGGGACACCTGCCTTTACATGCACATGAACTATGAAATGGCCTTTACATGCACATGAACTATGAAATGGCATCCCAGTCTAGTCCATAGGGTTCAATATTGAGTTGGCCCACCCATTGCAGCTGTAACAGCTTTTACTCTTCTGGGAAGGTCTGTTTAGCACATTTGTGAGGTCAGGCACTGATGCGGACGAGAAGGCCTGGCTCACAGTCTCCACTCTAATTCATCCCAACATTCCACAAGGTGTCTTTCATCCCAAGTTTCTCCACTCCAAACTCGCTCATCCATGTCTTTATGGACCTTGCTTTGTGCACTGGTGTGCAGTCATGTTGAAAAAAGGAAGGGGCCATACTCAAACTTTTCCCACAAAGTTGGGAGCATGAAATTGTCCAAATTGTCTTGGTATGCTGCTGCCTTAAGAGTTCCTTTCACTGGAACTAAGGAGCCAAGACCAAACCCTTAAAAACAACCCCTCGCCGGTAAACGGCCGTTTATCGGCGTCCAGCGTTTTTTGTAGTCAATGGAAGCTAATGAAGTAAAAAAAAACGCTCAAAAAGGGCAGACGCCAATAAACACTGCTTACAAAATGCCGGAAAAGAATGTTTTCTAAGCAGCGTCTCCTGCCCAACGCCCAGAGAGCCCAGAGAGCATCCGGTGTGCATCCGGTGTGCATGGAGCCTTAAGATATACAGTCAGGTCCATAAATATTGGGACATCGACACAATTCTAATCTTTTTGGCTCTATACATCACCACAATGGATTTGAAATGAAACAAACAAGATGTGCTTTAACTGCTGACGTTCACCTTTAATTTGAGGGTATTTACATCGGAATCAGGTGAACCGTGTAGGAATTACAACAGTTTGTATATGTGCCTCCCACTTTTTAAGGGACCAAAAGTAATGGGACAATTGGCTGCTCAGCTGTTCCATGGCCAGGTGTGTGTTATTCTCTCATTATCCCATTTACAAGGAGCAGATAAAAGGTTCAGAGTTCATTTCAAGTGTGCTATTTGCATTTGGAATCTGTTGCTGTCAACTCTCAATATGAGATCCAAAGAGCTGTCACTATCAGTGAAGCAAGCCATCATTAGGCTGAAAAAAAAACAAAACAAACACATCAGAGAGATAGCAAAAACATTAGGTGTGGCCAAATCAACTGTTTGGAACATCATTAAAAAGAAAGAACGCACCAGTGAGCTCAGCAGCACCAAAAGACCCAGAAGACCATGGAAAACAACTGTGGTGGATGACCGAAGAATTCTTTCCCTGGTGAAGAAAACACCCTTCACAACAGTTGGCCAGATCAAGAACACTCTCCAGGAGGTAGGTGTATGTGTGTCAAAGTCAACAATCAATAGAAGGCTTCACCAGAGTGAATACAGAGGGTTCACCACAAGATGTAAACCATTGGTGAGCCTCAAAAACAGGAAAGCCAGATTAGAGTTTGCCAAACAACATCTAAAAAAGCCTTCACAGTTCTGGAACAACTATGGACAGATGAGACCAAGATCAACTTGAACCAGAGTGATGGGAAGAGAAGAGTATGGAGAAGGAAAGGAACTGCTCATGATCCAAAGCATACCATCTCATCAGTGAAGCATGGTGGTAGTAGTGTCATGGGGTGGGCATGTATTGCTGCCAATGGAACTGGTTCTCTTGTATTTATTGATGATGTGACTGCTGACAAAAGCAGCAGGATAAATTCTGAAGTGTTTTGGGCAATATTATCTGCTCATATTCAGCCAAATGCTTCAGAACTTATTGGACGGTGCTCACATTGCAGATGGACAATGAGCCGACGCATACTGCAAAAGCAACCAAAGAGTTTTTTAAGGGAAAAAAGTGGAATGTTATGCAATGGCCAAGTCAATCACCTGACCTGAATCCGATTGAGCATGCATTTCACTTGCTGAAGACAAAACTGAAGGGAAAATGCCCCAAGAACAAGCAGGAACTGAAGACAGTTGCAGTAGAGGCATGGCAGAGCATCACCAGGGATGAAACCCAGCGCCTGGTGATGTCTATGCATTCCAGACTTCAGGCTGTAATTGACTGCCAAGGATTTGCAACCAAGTATTAAAAAATGAAAGTTTGATTTATGATTGTTAATCTGTCCCATTACTTTTGGTCCCTTAAAAAGTGGGAGGCACATATACAAACTGTTGTAATTCCTACACCGTTCACCTGATTTGGATGTAAATACCCTCAAATTAAAGCTGAAAGTCTGCAGTTAAAGCACATCATGTTCGTTTCATTTCAAATCCATTGTGGTGGTGTATAAAGCCAAAAAGATTAGAATTGTGTCAATGTCGCAATATTTATGGACATGACTGTAAATGTGCTCCATGAGTGCCATTATTTGTTTGGATTTCCTCATCACTTAAGTTAACCCGTACGAGCATTCCTTGGGAAAATTGGATAGTGCAGTGATAACAATCAATTGAACAGTAGTACTCGCTAAAGCTGGCCATACATTATACATAATATCAGAAAATTGTATAATGTATAGCCAGCTCTCACAGCTTTTCCAACAAATTGGATAATCTCTTTGACCAATTCAGGACTGTTCACTCCAGGAGGTGTGTACTGGGACTTAATATGCCTTGAGTTTAAGAAAAATGTGGCCGGGGATCTGATGGTCTCCTATTCAGTGACAGCGGACAGGTTTTGTGTCCTCTCTATCTCCCAAAGAGATCTGGCCATGTTTGAGTAGCTTTAGGTGCCAGCACAATGGTGACTGGGATAAATCTAGAGCTATCCGAATGGACCTGCTTCCAGCAAGCAGCTAGTGCATTAAACTGGAATAACTGGCATGGAGTACACTCAAGTGCTGCTTGATTTATTCAAGTGTATGAACTGCAAGTTAAATGGAACCATGTACACACACACCCCTGCATGCACCATATTATTAAAAGACTTTCATTTGCTACATAGTAATCACATATCAAAGAAACAACACTGAGGCAGGTCAGGGTTCATGTCCACTCTTTTGAGCACATCATTAGAGTCTCCAAGCTCTATAAATTTGGCACTTGATAACGCTATCACAAGAAATTGCCAAAACATTCCAACCAGACAGATCAACATTTTGATGATTTTTCTCCACGGTTTATCTTTTATGTCTCAACCTGTCTATTCGGCTGACATGTAATACCATCAAATGTTTTTTAACAGAAAAAAATGCCTTTTTTATATACAAATGTAGAAATTAAAATATATTGCACCCTCTTCACCCCCTACGGTGATTTTAAAGTATGAGATTGAGAATAAAGAAATATTTTCTGTGACAACAGACATCCATCGATTTGTCATAATGTTGGCTTTATTTAACAGAGTTTTTATACTAAAGTACCAATTTAGATTTGCATAACCCATAGCAATCAATCACAATCTATCTTGTACTGGTATAACAACAGTGCCGTGGGTTATGATTGCTTGATATGGATTACTGCACTTACTGTTACTTAAGTAGCACAAACAGATCATTTTATTGAATAAGGCACCATATGAGTCTTATATGGTTCTGTATCCCATTTCCCAACCATATGGGATAAAGGCAAATATTGCAATTGATAATGGGTGTGAAATAAAAAATGTAAATCATATTGCATACTCAAAAAGAAATGCGTCCCCCCCATGCAAATATATATATTTTACACACTTTAAAAACAGATTTTTATGATTTAATTTTTTCGCTTACATAATTTTCTATGTGATAATGTCAGAGTTTCTCAGGCCTCATGCACACAGGACGTTTTTTGACTGTTTTACAGCTGCTGTTTTTAGCTGCAGATGTTTATTTCTACAGTCAATAAACCCTCCATCATGTTATCCTATGTGTTCATGCACACATAGGCTGTTATCAACTGTTTTTAGCAGTGATGTTTTTCAGCTGTAAAAAAAACCCAAGACCAGAGGGTTCTGAGAGACGTTTTTCAGCTGTAAAAACGTTCAAACGCTCAAAAACGCCCCAAAACGCTCAAAAACGCAGCTAAACGTCGATCCAATGTTTTTGGACGCTTTAGATCAATTGAAAAAAAAAAAAAAAAGCTGGCCCTTTAAAAACACAAAAAAAAAACAGAAAAAGCGCCGGTAATATAACACTAGTAAAAGCTGAAAAAAATCACTGATAAGCTACTGACATTTTTAGGACGTTTTTTTACCGTCCTGTGTGCATGAAGCCTTAGAGAGTTTTCCTTTCATCCCGTCGTAAAACAACAGGGGATACCTGTGGTTACATCCAAGGCAGTGTGACAGTTACCTTCATGAAGCCACTAAAATTGGACTCCACTCTGAGGTTAAGGCCTCATGCACACAGGACTTTTTTAAACTCTTCTAGAAGCCAGCAGAGTTTTTTTGCAGAAAAAAATGCCTAAAAGTGTGCGTTTACAGGTGTCATGCGCTTGGGCATTGATTCATTTCATTGGCCAGAATAAATCATTTTAGGTGCTAAATGCACCTAGCATTAACACACGTTTAGATGCGTTTACAAGCATGAAACTTTTTTTCTGCCCAAACTCTGCTGCTCCTGGACACACTGGCAGAGAATTTTCTTTCCTGCCACTAAACGCTGCTAAAAGCCTTTGTGTGCACGGACACATAGGCTGACATGAGGGGCATTTAGAGACAGAAAAAAAAATGGCAGACGCCCCTAGGAACAGCTGCAAAAATGTCCTGTATGCATGAGACCTAAAGTGAAGAACAAAGGTAACATTGTGAGCTACTATTAAAAATAAAGGCAGAGTCTACGTTTACTACATCTAAACCTACCAATATTGTCTTACACCTCGACCTGGGCTTCTCTGCCCTTGTCCAGTCATGTTTACAGAATTTTGAATCAGGATGGATAAGGGTTTTGTTACAGAGACCACTTGACTGGTTAAGCATTTACAATTCAAATGCCCTTTCAGTTGGGACTAATTAGCAAACAAAGTAAAGGAATTTGGTGTTAGCAAAGGTCATGTGTAGCTTGGCGGCTGTACTAGATGGAAAAGACTGTATACTCTTTAATGAATAAGCATTTTTCATAGCAGGCAAATCATTTTATTACTGCGTGCTTGCACTCTATACTTAACAAAAAACTATTAATTATATGTACACTAAAGAGCAACATTCAATACAATTTCTTATATTGTATGCAATTTAGAAAGCATGGTCCATCTAGCTTGAGCCATGTTCCTCTTCATGGTGAATGCAACAAATACCGACCCCCTGTTAAAGTATATATGCAGTTACTAATGTCATAGCACCACAATATACAATCCATGTGAGTCATAGCCTGTGCTAACACTGTAAAAAATGTGGTACTTTGGACTTTATAGGAGAAAAGCACATTATAAGTATTTGTTGTCATTGGGTTACCTATTTACACAAACCATGGCTAAGAAGTTGTAACGCATTACAGGTATTTCAAAATCCTCAAACCCAAAGACTCCCCTATGGTGCCATGAAAGCTCTGAAATATAGTGGGTCACAAACAACCAACTAGTCTGGAGCAAAAAAAAGGCACTAGTAGGCATCTCCAACCATGATACAGTATATATACTGTATGGTTACTATGAACAATGTTTACAATACAAATTCACAATTCTTTAAAATGTTCAAATTTCAATAACTGTCTGTGGTCGGTTATGAAAAATATTACTGACTTTTCAAGCATTCAACTAGTTGTTAGGTGAAATGAAAAAAAAAATGCTAATCATATTAACAGTGGTGAGAAAACATGTTTATGTTGGATCATCATTCCAAAAATGTAGTAAATTGTGATATTGATAATGAATTAACAATTTCTTGTGAGTTTTGACACTTACTAAAGCCTATTACTCACAGGCTGAATGTCAAGCGGCATCAATAGAAACTGCCTAACATTCAGCCCATGTGTACGGCACCCAAAATGACATAAACCCAAAGGTCTGCTGACCCGCTCCTAGTCAGCAGTCTCAGCTGAAAGCACTGATCGGAATGTTCTAGCACAATGAAAAAACTTAGACCCCTTTCACACTGAAGCGCCGCTAAAACTTTGGTTCCCCCAAATACCGGTTTGCAGTTTACAATTGTCTTTGGACCCCCAAAAAGCACATGGTTCCTGCAAAGTAAATTCCATGCTAACCTAAGGCCTCATGCACACTGCTGCTGGTAAACTGACGTTTAGAGGCATTTGGGCATTTTTTTCAGCTGCCCCTGAACTCATCTAATGTTATCTTATCAGTACATGTACACAGAGTCGTTTAACCGCTTGCCACCCGCCCACCGTCAAATGACGGCAGGGCGGTGCGGCTCTCAGTCTGGGACGACGTCATATGACATTATCCCAGAAAGTGCAATCCTGCACGCTGATCGTGGTCACGCCGTGTTGCCAGGATACGGCGCGACCCCAATCTGGATAAAGAGTCGCGTCTGCGGCTCTTTAACCATGTGATCGGCTGTGACCAATCACAGCTGGTCACATGTAAACAAGGAAGTGCCAGTAATCAGTGCTCCTTGCCTCACACTGATAGTGTGAGGTGAGGAGAGCCAATCAGCAGCATCTCCTCGCAAGGGACATCTAGGGATATAATCAGGGCACTGATCATCAGTGCCCTGATTACCATTAGTGCCACTAGTGCCAACAACCAGTGCCAGCAATCAGTGCCCACCAGTGCCAGCAATCAGTGCCCACAAGTGCCAGCAATCAGTGCCCATAAGTGCGAGTAATCAGTGCCCACAAATGCCAGCAATCAGTGACCAGTTGATGCCACTCAGTCTGGCTATGAGTGCTGCCCATCAATGCTCATCACTGCTGCCCATCAATGCCGTCCATCAATGTCCATCAGTGCCACCCATCAATGCCCATCAGTGCTGCCTATCTGTGCCCACCAGTGCTGCTTATCAGTGCCCATCAGTGCCACCTATCAGTGCCCACTAGTGCCACCTATCAGAGCCCAACAGTGCCACCCGTGTCACACATCAGTGCCCATCATTGCCACCTAATCAGTGCCGCTTTATCGGTGCCTATAAGTGCCACCTTATTAGTGCCCATCAGTGCAGCCTTTCAGTGCCCATCAGAGCTGCCTCATCAGCACACATCAGTGAAGGAGAAAAATTACTTATTTACAAAATTTATTGACAAAACTAAGAAAAACTTTTTTTTTTTTTAGTAAAAAATAAAAATCCCAGCAGTGATTAAATACCACCAAAAGAAATCTCTATTTGTGTGAACAAAATGATAAAAATTTCACTTGGTTACAGTGTAGCATGACCGCGCAATTGTCATTCAAAGTGTGACAGCGCTGAAAGCTGAAATATGGCCTGGGCAGGAAGGGGGTGAAAGTGCCCAGTATTGAAGTGGATAAGGTCGTTTCCAGGCAGTTGAGTTTAGAGCCTTTTTTTGGGAAAGCAAACAAATGCATGACGGAAGTTCAGAGGCCTTTGAAACTCCAAATTCCTGTAACAGCTTGTAAACGTGCATAAATGCCTAACTCGCGTTTAGCAGCGTTTTGTTTAGAGGTATTTGTCATTAAAAAAAAAAAACGCTTCTAGACGTAAATGCGGCTAAACACGGCCAAACGACCGTTTTAAGCGTCGGTTTCTAGTTGTCAAAAAACTCGTTCAGGGGAAGTGGAAAAAGCATCCCGTGTACATGAAGCCTAAAACTTCTAAAATTATTTATGACACACTTGATCTGGAGACCCATAGGTTGAACTTCTATGGCTTAAACGTTAAGATATTACTAATTATTTTTTAAGAAGTGTTTGTTTCATGGCTACAGGGTCACATTAGGTTTCATGCATCATTAAAAAACCTGAAGAGTGGGAAGTACACAAATGCATCTATTGAGAATGTGAAACAAATGTACCATAGAAATGAACTCAAAGCTCAGCAATGTCATTTGGCTACCTTGCCTGAAGGCACTCTTGCACATTTTGCTTATCATGTTTCAAAACACAAATATATGCACAAAACAAGCATGTGCCTTTTACATTTGATGGCAGGCTTTAAAAAGTATTAAAACTCTTTTGTGTGAAAAAAGTGTCTGAACTTCCTGCAGTCCCCATTCAAAAACTGAAAGATTTTTGTCTCACTTTTCTTCATATGTGCATTGCTGGTGATCCAGTGATTATTTACAGCATATAGCCAGTTTTTAGGTGAACTACAGTCTTTTGACATCTGACCAGATCATTTCTCTAACTCCCACTTTTTCTGGAGAGCCTGTCCACCTTCCAAGGCAATTGACTTCCAATTAGTGAAGCTGGCCATACACTAGTAGAATTTCTTATGAAGATTTTCATTTTCAGAACATTCATACGATTTTCTGATGGTTAGTGGGGTCATTTTGATGTTCATTTTTTACCAAAGTGAGAAAACAATTTGAAGGAGAAGGATAGAAATGTTTGTTCTTGAATTAAGTTGACGCAATGATGGCAAGAAATAACATTCTAAGAATGTAACAAAATTCCACTATTATATGGCCAGCTTAAAGCGAAATTCCACCCAGAAATTTTTTTTACATCATTCAAGTCCTTTGCCTATATAGACTTACCTTTGAGGGAAAAAAAAATGTAAACTCACCCTAAGTCGCTCGTTGCTAGGTGGTCTCTGTAATCTGCCTCTATTAGGTCCTAGGTTCTTCTCCTCACTTCCTGCTTCCCCTGGCCTCCTGGGAGATTTGACTTATCATTTCCCAGGAGTCAGTGGGCTTCCCTGTACTGTAAAATTGTGTTATTTCCAGACAGGAAATGGCGCGATTTAAGGCAGACCGAGATCGAGGAGTGCATGATGGTTACCCACCATGCTTTTTTTTTCGGGAAGAGATACCAGGAGACTACGGATGGGCTTCAGATGCCCTCACATAAAATGAAAAAGCCTAGCAGTGAGAGAAACGAAATTGTGAGTAAAAAATACATGTAATTACTAGGCGGTTTGAAAGTAAGGAAACAAAAGGTTACATCTATTTAATATTAAAAGAGTGGATGCCAAAAAAAAAAATTCTGGGTGGAACTCCGCTTTAAGTGTGGGGAGGGCTGGTTCAAATGAACCCTTTAGGGCAGATTGGCTCACAAAACAGCAGTCAACAGTAAACATCCATTCACTGCATATTGGTCCAGTTTAGGATGATTCTAAGTTCGGGTGAACCAATTTGCCTATCACTAGTTGCATTGCTGTCAGAGACTGGGCCATCCTTTGGTGCCTTAAGCCACACAAAGCTTCTTTTGATGCCTTACACCAGCCATAAAAGGATCAACATATGACAGATTCAGGAGGAAATGGACACATTTTGATCCATATATGGGCAGGCTGGTTGTACTGAAGTTGATCCATCGGTCGACTTCATTACAACCAGCCTGTGGGTTTTTTTCATGTGATCGCTGCTGGCGGCTATAGCTATAGGCAGTGATTACTGTGTTCTGCTGGCAGAACACAATAGTGCACTGGGAAGGATTCCCCCATAAACACTGATTGTGTGGACAGGGGAATTAAGCAATTTTATTTCCTTCAACCCGTGGTTGAAGGAAAAAAAAAAGTATAATGTATGGCTTGGTCAAAGAGGAGTTTCAACCATTTCTGTGTTTATTAAAAGTCAATAGCTACAAAAAGTGTGGCTGCTGACTCTTAATAAACACACACTCACCCATCCCATGGTCCAGCGATGCGGCTGCCTGAAGCCTTGCTTCTCTCCCTCTGCTCTCTGTGGCGCCCTCATTGCAAGTGTGGGCACCCGGCTGTGACACACTTTACAGCCAGGTGTGCACTGCACATGTGCGAGTCGCACAGCGTGTCCTGAATGAGACCTGTGGCGTGTCCCAGAAGGTTGCAGGCAGAGCTGGACTGGGACAAAAAATTGGCCCTGGACTTCATCCAGACCGGCCCAGGGCACATCAGGGTACAGTGCACATCAGGACAAAGGGCACAGGACACATCAGGGCACAGCACATCAGGGTACAGAGCACAGCGCACATCGGGGTACAGCGCACATCAGGGCACAGCACACATCATATCAGGGTACAGCACATCAGATTACAGGGCACAGCACATCAGGGCACAGCACATCAGGGTACAGTACATCAGGGCACATGGAGCACATCAGGGCCCATCAGGGCCCATGGAGCACATCAGGCACATTAGGGCACATCAGGCACATTAGGGCACATGGGGGCACACATCAGGGCACATGGGGGCACACCAGGACACATTAGGGCACATCAGGCACATTAGGGTATGTCAGGGCACATCAGAGTATATTAGGGCACATCAGGGTACATTAGGGCCCATTAGGGCACGTCAGGGAACATCATGGCACATTAGGGCACATCATGGCACATCAGGGCACATTAGGGCACATGGAGCACATCAGGCACATTAGGGCACATGGGGGCAATGAC
>BLSH010373387.1:1047605-1066234 GCA_018402905.1 Glandirana rugosa | reverse complement strand
GCGAAGAGACGTTCTTTTTCTTTTCTGTCTGACCATTGTGAATTGACTACTACATCAGGGCACATGGGGGTACATCAGGGCACATGTGGGTACATCAGGGCACATCAGTTAAGTGTTACCAGTCTGTCTTTTCTTTTTCTTGCAGAGAAGCGCAGGGAGCGACTGTGTAAGAAGTTTTCATTCATTCATGTGTCACGCTGCTCCCTGGCGGCCCCGCCCCCTCCTCTCTCCTCGTCCATCCCAGGTGATGTTACAAGCCAATTGGAATGGATGAGGAGAGAGGAGGGGGTGGGGCCGCCAGGGAGCAGCGTGACTGTGACATGAATGAGAACTTCATACACAGCCGCTCCCTGCGCTTCTCTGCTGTTGAATCCCCGATCTACCCGTCAGCTGATTGGCGGTGATTGACGGGTAGATCGCGGGGACCCATGTGAGGACTAGGCTGGCCCACTGAGCCATCGGCCCACCGGGAAACTCCCGGTAGTCCCGATGGCCAGTACAGGCCTGGTTGCAGGGAAGGAGAGGAGAACTTCTGCTCGTGGCGCTCCGAGCAGAAGTGGGAGCTGGGTACCTGTCAAAACTAGGTACCTGCTCTCCTCCCAAAAAAATGACATGCAAAATGTGGCATGTCAGGGGGTCAGGAGTCCTTAAAGCAGAAGTTCCACTTTTGGGTGGAACTCCGCTTTAAAGAGATTATAAAGAACAGTCTAAAGTTGACTATGGAAGCATTTTTATGAAGTGGAAGAAAAATCGAATCTAACTATTCTTAAAAATGTTCCCTCCCTCCTCCTCCTACCTATTCTGCCTACCCTGTGTAAAAAAGATTTGTGTACTTACCTATTTTTAATCCGCTCCAGTTCAGTCACATGATCCTGCAGCTCTGGCTTCCCTGTGACAGCGAGTGGCTGCTGCATGGGAGAGGAAGGAGCACCAACAATGGCTGAGCCATGGGAGCCTATAGGTGACGTCACAACTCTTCAAAGCTGTTGTCGAGCGCTCCTTTCAGAAGACGATTGGAGCTGAAGGATCAAGTGACTGGACCATGGTGGATTAAAAATAGGTAAGTACATTATACAGGATATACACAATAGGGTAGGGGGGGTAGGAACATGTATAAGAATAGTTATAGTTAGGTTTTTCTTCCACTTGAAGAACACTACATACCCAAACCATTTTGCCAAATATCTATCTGTAAAATGTATAAAACAAAACAGCTATACAGGGAACAACTTGCAGGTCCAACCAATAATGTATCCCCGCAAATAATATTTAAATAATGATTTTGGCTATTGGGTGTATGTTTGAATTTATAACTAGTTCTCAGACATACAGTATAATTATACAGGGAGCTGTCTCAATACTAATAGAACAGGCTATTTTGGACAAAGCAATTCTGTGGCTGAGAATCAAATCAATTTTTCATGGGGTTAAGTGCATAAATAATATGTAGGTTAAATGAACTACTGGGTTACTTAACTGGAATGACCACTCCAATATTCATTATTTGGGACAGAGAGGAAAATGGTTACCTCTGTTATCACTTAGCTCTCCATAATATATCAGGGTGGTCACATTACATGGTTTAAAGGAGACATTAACACAATCTCTGCAGGGAACATGTGACATATATCTGTAAATTGAAGCAAACAATTACTGAAAATCTTTAGGGACAAGTCAAACATGCAATACAAGCAAGACAACCTAAGAATATTTCTGAACAAAATGCATTCTGCTAGGAAGAGTGGGAGAGCATTAAAAAACAAGAATATAAATAATTAACTGGCTACAAAAAAAAAAGTTTGGTGAGTGTAATTTCTGATATTGTAGGTATTTCTAAGGCCTTATTTACACTGCTGGTACGTTTTGAGGCACTTGGGCGTTTTTTTCAGCTGCCCCTGAACTTTCCTCTATGTTATCTTATCAGTACATGTACACAGGGTCGTTTAAGGTCGTTTCCAGGCAGTTGAGTTTAGAGGCTTTTTTTTGGAGCGCAAAAAAATGGGTTTAGACACCAGTTCAGAGGCATTTGAAACGTCAAACAGCTTGTATACACCACTAAACGTGCCTAAACTTGTGTCTAGGACTGTTTCGTTTACAGCCGATTACATTTTAACCGGTTCCCCACCGCGCGCCGTCTTTTCACGGCGGCAGTGGGGGAGCGCTGCGCGAATCGCCGTAAATAAGCGGCGATTCGCATTTGGCCACTCCTGGGGAGTGTGCCCGCGGCTCGGGCGGACCCGATGTCCGCCGGCGAGCCGCGATGAGCGGCTACAGAGAAAGAACGGGGTTCCCCGCCCTGTCAGTGGGGCATGAGAGATCTACTGATCCCTGTCACTGGGATCAGTTAGATCTCTCATGCCCATGTTAGCCCAACCCCCCCACAGTAAGAACACGCCCAGGGAACATGATTAGCCCCTTCACTGCCCCCTGCAGGTTAACCCCTTCACTGCCAATTACATTTATACAGTAATCAGTGGACATTTAAATTTCTGATCGCTGAATAAATGTCATTGGTCCCAAAAAAGTGTCAAAATGTTCCAACATGTCCGCCCCAATATTGCATTACCGCTAAAAATCGCAGATCGCCCGCATTACTAGTAAAAAATAAAAAAAAAATAAAAACCCCAGAAATGAATTCTCATCATCCGTAAACGCGGCCACTTTTGCGCAAACCAATCAATAAACGCCGATTGCAATTTTTTTTATCGCAAATATGAGGAATTATATAAATCGGCCAAAAACGGTGAAAAAAAATGTTTTTTTATATTTTTTTTTGGATTTGAATTTTAGCAAAAAGTAAGAAATTTGGGTTTTTTTGCAAAATGGTCGCTCTTCTTTTGTTTATAGCGGCGATCAGAAATGACGCAGAGGCGATCAAATACCACCAAAAGAAAGCTCTATTTGTGGGAAAAAAAGGACGCAAATTTTGTTTGGGTACAACGTCGCACGACCGCGCAATTGTCAGTTTAAGCGACGCAGCGCCGAATCGCAAAAAGTGCTCTGGTCCTAAAGTGGGAAATTCTTCGGGGGCTGAAGTGGTTAAAAAAAAAATGTTTTTTCTTTAAAAACGCTCCTAGACGCAAATGTGGCAAAACGCGGCTAAATGCAGCATGCAAAATGCGGCAAAATGGCGGGTTTAGACGCTGACTTCTAGCTGTCACAAAAAATCGTTCAGGGGAGGTTGAAATAGCATCCCGTGTAAATGGAGCCTAAGGCTCTTTCACACTAGTTTTGAAGGGCTCCGTCACCGCTGACATCCGTCGCTCCATAGAGAGCAATGGAGCGTCCATCCGCCCGTGTGAAAGGGGCCTTAGTATGACAAGGTATATGAAATTTTGCACATTTTCTTTTCTTTTTTTTTTGCATTCTGTTTAAAAAGTGAAACATTTTGTATAACCTTTCTCCATTCTGTTAAAAAATTAAAAATGTTTTTTTAAAAAAATGCTACATTTGTAGAAGAGTATCAAGTTTATATTTATTATTTCAAAGGTTGCATTTTTTTTTCTTTTAAAATAAATGAAAAAAACATTTTTTTTTTTGGTCAGGGCTGCTGAAATGTTTTGATTAGATTGTAGTTATGCAACAAAAAGTAGTCATAAGGGAGAAGAGGATGCTAAAAAAAAAAAAAATCAAGGCTTTCCAAATACAATAAAGGGTCTGACACAACCTTTAAGCAATTTCTTGCATCTTAAAACCACAATGTTGGGTTTGTGTTTGGTAACTGGATAGAGAGGATTAGGGGCACAGTATACAAGTTAAAGGTATTATGTTTTGCCAATGTTAAGACTCCGAGACTTCCTGCTGTTGACCCTTTTCTGCATATGAATAACTTCACAGCACTGAAAACTATTGAGATATGGCAAACTCATCACACACAATCAGACTTCATAAAAGGACAGTGTAAGGAGGGTTAAGAATGTGCAAAATGTAGCAGCCCATTGTAATCAGTTAGATCTCACCTTTCATTTGTTTAGAGCAGTTACTACAAAACAAAGAAAGAATATCCTCTAAAGAATGAACCCATTTCTGCAAGTTAGTACCTAGCTTGATGCAGTTGAATGCCTCTTGCTCTACAATTTGCGCTAATCAGCTAGTAGTGTATACAAAGGGAGAGTTGGCATGGTGAGCTTGGGTTCTTGTGACTGGGACCATTATAAACTCAGACATACTATACGTGACCAGTTAAAACAAGCAATGTGACTGATTCAGACACTGTTTATGATAGTCAAGACAGGTAGAGGTTTGGTTTTGAACTATATATCTTATAGATTTTCCATCATGTTGGAAAACATCTTCGCAGACAATATTGCTTTCTGCTTTCTTTTACACTATGCTTTGCTGTGCATGCCACTGCCCATCTTTTTCATAAAAATCTAGGGGTGGCATGTAGCTGGTAGAGCCCCATGGAGTTCCCTCTGCCTATTGGAGCAGAGGTAGCTTTATGACTGAAGGAGAGCCAGTCATGTGACTTTGACAGGCCCCTCTGAATGGGCTCTCTTTCCATTTCTTTTCTATTCTTTTCTTTAACTCATAACTTTGTTTCAGAATTGTTGCACTCAACTGGTTTTAGAGTCCAGAAGCCAATGGTAAGCAGGACACATATGAATAGCTCACCGCTGTGCTTTATATATGTGCAGTGTTTGTTTTTAAAGCAGCAGTATGGCCACTTTTTAAATGTGCCCCTAAATGATCATTCATTTTCTATGGACAAAGGAAACATGTAATCAGCTTGCTGTTCGGTTATCTGTTATCTAAATCCTGTTGTCCTGGCGGCATGCAGATTTTTGGAGGACAAGCAAATATTTCACAGCTCTCAGAGTCCACCTAAAGCTGACCATAGATGGTTTGAATCTTGGCCGGTTCAGCAGGGACCGACCGAGATTCGAAACTTGTATAGGCAGCCTGATTGTATGCTGGTTGATCGATCAAGGTGAGTACAGCTAGCCTGTTGAACTTTTCAAACAATTATTGTCTGCGGTTATTGCCACTAGCAACAATTATTGTGTGTTCTCCCGGCAGGGACGTCTCCTTCTGCCCCCCCGCCAGGAGAACACAATAGCTCAGTGGGAGGGATTCCCCTATCAACACTGACTGCGTTGATGGGTTAATTGAGTAATTTATTGTCCTGCACCCTGTGGTTGCAGGAAAGAAAATCACACCATCTATGGCCGGTTTAAGAAGAGCCTCAGCGTCGGGGAGGCGGCGCCCAAGAGCCCCCTATACACCAGCCGCCGCTGCTCCCCTGGGAGAATCAGTGATGGAAAAAGATCTTGGGATGCTTGTAGGTCACAGACTTAGCAATAGTATGCAATGACATGCCATAGCTAACAAAGGTAGCAAAATCCTGTCATTCATTAACTGCTTAAGGACCGCCCCATGTACATATACTGCGGCAGGGCGGCCCTTAAGCTCAAAATCACGTACCTGTACGTTATTCCTTTCTTCGGCTCTGGGGCATGTGTGCACACTGCTGGGGCCTCGCTTCTGCTGTGATTGGATCAGCAGTTCCGGTGGACCCGATGTCCGCCAGAAACGCAGCGATCGTTTTGGAGAGAGGCGGAACGGCAGTCTGCCTATGTAAACAAGGTAGATCGCCGTTCTGCTACTAAGAAAGACAGAGATCTTGTGTTTCTGCTAAGCAGGAACATGGATCTCTGTCTTTCTTCAGTTAAGTCATCCCCCACACAGTTAGAAAACACTCCCAGGGATTGCAGTTAACCCTTTCATCGCCCCTGATGTTAACCCCTTCCCTGCCAGTGTCATTTATACAGTGATAGTGCATTTTTTTTAGCACTATTCACTGCAGTGGTGTCATTGGTCCCCAAAAAGTGTCAGATTTGTCTGCCGCAATGTTGCAGTCCCGCTAAAAATTGCTGACGATATAACTTTTGCGCGAACCAATCAATGTAAGCTTATTGGGATTTTTTACCAAAAATATGTAGCAGAATACCTATTGGCCTAAATTGATGAAGAAGTAAGTATAAAATATTGTTTTTTTTTTCAAAATTGTCGGTCTTTTTTTGTTTATAGCGCACAAAATATAAAAAAAACAGTGGTGATCAAATACTACCAAAATACAGCTCTATTTGTGGGAAAAATAGGACATCAATTTTATTTGGTTACAGCATCACACGACCGTGTAATTGTGAGTTAAAATAACACAGTGCTGCTTTGCAAAAAAAATGGCCTGGTCAGGAAGGGGGTAAAACCTTCAGGAGCTGAAGTGGTTATTTATACCTTTAACCTTAGATTGTAAAAATGGTTCTTTACTGTTAGAGCAGTAAAAAATAATAAACTACTTACCCCAGGAACATGCTAGCTGAGAGTGTCAACAACTTAAAAAAATGTTTAGATGTCTTCCTCAGGAAGCAGGACATACAGAGCTATGGGAATTGTTAGAGAATAAAAATCACACACGTATACACCGATAGGTTGAAGTGGATAGAGCTGTGAGATGGCCTAACTATCTATTTTTACCGCCCAGTTTACCTAAGTTTACTTTCATTTTATCTTGGAGTCTACAGTGATGAAAAATATGCTCATAGTTAGTCTGTTTCAAAAAAGACACAAGTCCATCTAGTTCAATCAGAAAAACAAAAAAAAAATATATGACAATCCTATACCCACAGTTGATCCAGAGGAAGGCAAAAAAAAGAAAAAACAGCAAAAAATATATAATAAATCCAGCAAACCATGATCCAATTTGATGCAATTTGCTCCAGCGGGGGAAAAAAATCCTTCCTGATCCCCCAAGAGATAATCGGATATTCCCTAGATCAACTTTACCTATAAATGTTAGTATCCAGTTATGTTATGAATTTTAGTCTGACTTGACTAATCTTAACGTAAAGGTGTACATGTACATCAAACTGTCCTGCAAAAAAAATAAAAGAACTGACACAACTATGCAGATAGCAATATTTAAAAAAAGTTAGGAAATCTCTCTATGTGACATGCAGGAAGTACCCAAACGGAAGACCTATATAACCTATTTTTTGCATTGATCAGTACCAGCAATGTTTGAATTTGTCCAGTCTTGCCATGTATAGTCATCCTAAGTTTTGTATATTGCACCACAGGTGACCTAGTTACTTTATCTTGAATGTGAGATTTTTCAACTGCTACCCTGGGCAGAGCCATTAACAATTGAATGATGCAGTTCTCAACTGTTGTTTAGTCTAGGTAAGCTCTGGTGCCCCGAGAAATGCAAAAACAAAGTGCTGCATAGTCTCAGCCTGTACATCAAATCCAAATGCAAAACAATACATTCATCTTGTAACAGCAAAAATATCTGACAACCTGCCAAAGAAATGTCATATTCTAGAAGTAGGATATTGCAGGAGAAAAGAGATCCACTGCATGTACTGGACTATGACATTTTAAACACCTTAATTTAGTGAAAATGTGAAATTCAATAATAATAAATGCAAAGGATATACAGTTGTGCTCATAAGTTTACATACCCTGGCATAATTTATGATTTCTTGGCCATTTTTCAGAGAATATGAATGAGAACACAAAAACATTTCTTTCACTCATGGTTAGAGTTTGGCTGACGCCATTTATTATCAATCAACTGTGTTCCCTCTTTTTAAATCATAATGACAACAGAAACTACCCAAATGAACCTGATCAAAAGTTTACATACCCCAGTTCTTAATATGTATTGCCCCCTTTAACATCAATGACAGCTTGAAGTCTTTTGTGGTATTTGTGGATGAGGCTCTTTATCTTCTCAGATGGTAAAACTGCCCATTCCTCTTGGCAAAAACCTCCAGTTCCTGCAAATTCTTGGGCTGTCTTGCATGAACTGCATGTTTGAGATCTCCCCAGAGTGGCTCAATGATATTGAGGTCAGGAGACTGAGATGGCCACTCCAGAACCTTCACTTTAATCTACTGTAGCCAATGACAGGTCAACTTGGCCTTGTGTTTTGAATCATTGTCATGTTGGAATGTCCAAGTACATCCCATGCGCAGCTTCCTGACTGATGAATTCAAAAGTTCCTCTAGGAATTTTTTGATAACATACTGCATTCATCTGGCCATCAATTTTGACCAAATTTCCTGTGCCTTTGTAGCTCACACATCCCCAAAACATCAGCGATCTGCCCCCGTGTTTCACAGGCCTTGTTGACTCCTCTACAAATGTAGAGTTTATGGTTGTGCCAAAGAGCTCAATTTTGGTCTCATCACTCCAACTGACTTTGTGCCAGAAGGTTTGAGGCTGGTCTCTGTGCTGTTTGGCGTATTGTAAGCGGGATACTTTGTGGCATTTGCGTTGTAATGGCTTAATGACTCGACCATGCAGCCTATCTTTCTTCAAGTGCTTCCTTATTGTGCATCTTGAAACAGCCACACCACATGTTTTCAGAGAGTCCTGAAGTTATTTGTGGGGTTTTCTTTGCATCCCAAACAATTTTCCTGGCAGTTATGGCTGAAATGTTAGTTGGTCTATTTGACCGTTGTTTGGTTTCAACAGAACCCCTCATTTTCCACTTCTTGATTAGAGTTTGAACACTGCTGATTGGCATTCTCAATTCCTTGGATATCTTTTGATATCCCTTCCCTGTTTTATACAGTTCAACTACCTTTTCACGCTGATCCTTTGACAATTCTTTTGCTTTCCCCACGGCTCAGAATCCAGAAACGTCAGTGTGGCACTGGATGAAAGATGCAAGGGTCTGTCAGGAGTCCAAAAACTCATTGACCTTTTATACACACACACTAATTACAAGCAAACAGATCAACGGTGAGGATGGTTACCTTTGATAGCCATTCAAAGCCCTTTGTGTCAACTTGTGTGCATATTGTCAGGCCAAAATCACCAGGGTATGTAAACTTTTGATCAGGGTCATTTGGGGTCACTCCCCTCACACTCTTTGTCCTCCTGCACAATCACTACTCTCGTTTAACCCAGCTACTATAGAGGAAGTGACTAAACGTCTCTCTAACGCCTACCTAACCTCCTGCCCCCTGGACCCCGTTCCTTCTTAAATACTACAGTCACCCTATGACTCTATCCTACACTGTTTAACTCATATCTTCAACCTCTCCCTCTCTACTGGCATCTTCCCCAACCCTCTAAAACATGCACTAGTCACTCCCATACCAAAAAAGGCCACACTGGACCCCACCAATCTTAACAACCTAAGATCCAACTCCTTACTCTCTTTTGCCTCCAAAATCCTTGAACGCTTAGTCTACAACTGACTGAGTGACCACCTCACTGAAAATAACCTTCTTGATCCCCTTCAGTCTGGATTTCATCCACAGCACTCCGCAGAAACTGCCCTCCTAAAACTCACAAACGACTTACTAGCAGCAAAAACCAATGGTCATTATTCCGTACTCTTACTCTTGGACCTCTCCTCTGCCTTTGATACAGTTGATCATCCCCTCCTCCTCAAAAAACTCAATTTGCTTGGTCTCCATGGCTGTGCCCTCCGTTGGTTCGAATCTTACCTATCTCACCACACCTTCAGTGTCACTTACAACTCCACTTCCTCCTCTCCAACTCCTCTTACCGTTGGGGTCCCCCAAGGTTCTTTCCTTGGACCCCTACTATTCTCGATCTACACATCCTCCCTGGGTCAGCTGATAACCTCTCATGGCTTACGCTATCATTTATATGCTGATGACACCCAAATCTAACTCTCTACCCTTCAGCTCACCCCATCAGTCTCCTCACAGATCACTGCCTTACTAACAGACACATCAGCCTGGATGCCACAGCACTTCCTCAAATTGAATCTATCTAAAACTGAGCTCATGATATTTCCTCCCCCACGTGCCCCTTCCCCTGACTTCTCTGTTAAGATCAATGGCATAACTATTAGTGTGTCCCCACATGCCAGAGTGCTAGGGGGTAACCCTAGACTCTGAACTGTCCTTTCAGGACCACATCCAATCCCTGTCCAAATCATGCTGCCTTAGCCTCCGCAACATCTCTAGAATACGCCCCCTTTTAACCAATGACACCACCAAGCTTCTAATTCACTCTCTGGTTATCTCTCGCCTCGACTACTGCAACTCTCTCCTTATTGGATTACCTTTGCATACATTATCCCCCCTTCAGTCCATAATGAATGCTGCTGCAAGACTTATCTACCTTACCAACCACTCAGTGTCCTCCACCCCTCTCTGCCAATCTCTTCACTGGCTTCCACTCACCCAACGAATAAATTACTAGCAATAATTTACAAAGCCATCCACATCTCTGCCCCCAACTACATCTCTAACCTAGTCTCAAAATACCAACCAAGACACCCTCTTCAGTCTTCCCAAGACCTCCTGCTCTCTAGCTCCCTTGTCACCTCCTCCCATGCTCACCTCCAGGATTTCTCCAGAGCTTCTCCCATCCTTTGGAACTCCCTACCCCAATCTGTCCGACTGTCTCCTAATCTATCCATCTCCCTGAAAACCTTTCTCTTTAAAGAAGCCTATCCTGCTTGTATCTAATACACTGTCTTACTTTCTACATCAGCTCATCCCCAACAGCTATTACCTTTTGTATCAATTGACCCTCCCTCTTAGATTGTAAGCTCTAACGAGCAGGGCCCTCTGATTCCTCTTGTACCAAATTGTGATTTAACTGTACTGTCTGCCATCATTTTGTAAAGTGCTGCGCAAACTGTTGGCGCTATATAAATCCTGTATATTAATAATAATAATTTGGGTGGTTTCTGTTGTCATTATGATTTAAAAAGAGTAAACACAGTTGATTATAATAAATGGCTTCAACCAAACACTAACCATGAGTGAAATAAATGTTTTTGTGTTATCATTCATATTCTCTGAAAAATGGCCAAGAAATAATAAATTCTGCCAGGGTATGTAAACTTATGAGCATAACTGTATATTTTAAATTCAACACATGACACAATAAACAATTAATACATTCAGGATAAACATACAATTGTTTAGGCTAACCCGTTATTAAAGATAGTGGACAGGCTATGTGGACATCTTGGTTTTAATATGACATTTTCAAATATTTTTTGTAAGAGTACTTAAAGTAAACCCAATCACAAAGATCCCACATAAGCTTTAAGATGTTAATGTATCTTACAAGTTACTTTCAATATTTTTAAAGATTTCATTAAAATAATAACTTTTTACCATGTCACATGCACTTCTAGTGGAAGCAATATGGAAGTTCTATTGCACAGACATGTTCTCCTATTATAATCATCAGGAAGCCCACCATCAACCAGTTCAGCCCTGGAAGGTTTACTCCCCTTCACGACCAGGCCCTTTTTTGCAATATGGCAGTGCGTTATTTAAACTAACAATTGTGCCGTCGTGCAATGCTGTACCCAAATAAAATTGATGTCCTTTTTTCCCACAAATAGAGCTTCCTTTTGGTGGTGTTTGGTCAACTCTGTGGTTTTTATTTTTTTGTGGTATAAACAAAAAAAGGCTGATAATTTTGGAAAAAAACAATATTTTTTACTTGACATCACAAGGCTGGTGGATGTTAGAGACTTGCACTCCTCCACCTTCCATTTGAGGATGCTCTACAAATGCTCAATGGGGTTTAGTTCTGGAGATATGCTTGGCCAGTCCATCGCCTTTACCCTCAGCTTCTTTAACAAGGCAGTGATCGTCTTGGAGGTGTGTTTGGGGTTGTTATCATGTTAGAATACTGCCCTTTGGCCCAATCTCTGAAGGGAGGGGATCATGCTCTGCTTCAGTATGTCACAGTACATGTTGGCATTCATGGTTCCCTCAATGAACTGTAGCTCCCCAGTGCGGGCAGCACTCAGGCAGCCCCAGACCATGACACTCCCACCACCATGCTTGACTGTACTCCAGACTCACTTGTCTTTGTACTCCTCACCTGGTTGCCGCCACACACGCTTGACACCATCTGAACCAAATAAATTTATCTTGAACTCATTAGACCACAGGACATGGTTCCAACAATCCATGTCCTTAGTCTGCTTGTCTTCAGCAAACTGTTTACAGGCTTTCTTGTGCATCATCTTTAGAAGATGCTTAATTCTGGGACATCAGCCATGCAGACCAATTTGATGCAGTGTGCGGCGTAAGGTCTGAGCACTGACAGGCTGGCCCCCACCCCTTCAACCTCTGATGTTGAACTTCCAGTGACCAGTATGAGAGAGTGAGAGTGATAACACCAAATTTAATACACCTGCTCCCCATTCACACCTGCCCTTGTAACACTAACGAGTCACATGAGTGAGGGAAAATGGCTAATTGGGCCCAATTTGGACATTTTCACTTTTGTTGCCAGTAGTTTAGACATTAATGGCTGTGTGTTGAGTTATTTTGAGGGGACAGCAAATTTACACTGTTATACAAGCTGTACACTCACTACTTTACATTGTAGCAAAGTGTCATTTCTTCAGTGTTGTCACATGAAAAGATATAATAAAATATTTACAAAAATGTGAGGAGTGTACTCACTTTTGTGAGATACTGTATTTATGGAATTTTTAGTTATTTATTTACTTATTTTTACTAGTAATGGCGGCGATCAGCGATTTTTAGCGGGACTGTTTCATTGCAGCGGACAAATCAGACACCTAACTGACACTTCTGACACTTTTTTTGGCACTGTACTAATGACAATAGCAGGGACAATCAAAGGGAAAAATGCACTGTACTAATGACAATGGCGGGGACAATCAAAGGGATAAATGCGCTCCTAGGGCGTGCTTTCTTAAGCCTCGTACACACGGTTCAATGGTCGTGCGACCGAACGGACCAAATCGCATGTTGGATCATGTAACTTGCGTACTGACAAGCACTACACGATCGTACGACCAAGCCGAACGTAGTGACGTGTTATGAACGTACAAAGAGAAAGTTCAGGTGCATGTAATTAGCGTCCAGCCGTTCCTGACTTCTGAGCATGCGTGTTTTGCACAGTACAACTTGTTGGACCAACTTCTCTGTACACACGATACAACGGTCATATGACCACTTGTTGGTACTACCAAAGTTTTATAGTTTGCTCATCCAACTTCAGTTGTACGACCGTCGTATGTAGGCTGTTCTAATTGCGCGTACTAACGATCAGATGATCATACAACGATTGGTCGTATGACCATTTGCATACGACCATCGAACCGTGTGTACGAGGCTTAACTGTGTGGGAGATGCTTTGACTGGGGGACGGCAGAGATCTGTGTTCCTGCTTAGCAGAAACACAAGATCTCCATCTTCCCCTCTCACAGAACGGTGGTCTGCCTTGTTTACATAGGCAGACTGCAGTTATGCCTCATCTGAGCCAAACTGATTGGCTCCCGCTGCCCCAGGCTCAGTGCACGAAATCATGTACAGGTATGTAATTTGTGCAGAAGGGCCACCCTGCCGCTGTAGTAGAAGTAGAAGTAGAATTGGTTAATAATGGCATGTAATAGTCACTGAAGTGAGGGCATGTAGACAGGAAGTGACTGCAAAGAGGCAGCAATGCTAAGATACAATGGATGGAAAAAAAAAAGTAAAAACAATATAGTAAAACATAAAGAAAATATGATAAAAAAACATAATTTAGTTATGGTTTACATCTACTATAGCTCTCTTACTGTGCACTTGAATCCCAGTTTAGTAGTTTTGTATAACTGGTAAACAGAATGTCCTGGTGTCTTTAAATTTTTTGTAGACGGAAACAGTCTGTTCCGTGTGTGTATAAAAGTTTGTCAAAAACCACTGGCGGTCATCTGTAGCTGTTAAAGTAGGGTTATACCTTCATTGGAAAATAATTGCTCTATGTAGACCTGTTAAATTAAACAGGGTTACACTTTCTTTTTAAAAAAAATTGGAACTTAACTTTGTGATTAGATAATCCATGAGCTGTGCATGGTTCTGTGAATCCCTGAGGCTATTCCTGTTTTGAGCTGCCGTACACACATATGACATATTTATCATATACTCTTTGCACTAACCAGAAATAATGTATGTTAAACTCAGTCAAAGAAGGTCTCATTCAAAGAAATTGAGCCAGCGTGCAGGCACTCTAGGTGCACAGCCTAGGGTGACAACTTTGCTCCAGCATAGACAGACACACAGGTAGCATTGACACCTTTGGACAGGAAGCTACAATGAAGGTGGCTACTGGCAGGGACTACAGGTTCAAAAAAATGAATATCAAGCAATAGATTGGCCACAACTAAAATCTACAATACAACAATTTTTTTTCTTCCCAATTATGTCAACAGAAGGAGAAGGCAAAGGGCACTTATTCTAAGGCTAGGATAGAAGTATAAAAATGAATCATTTTAGGTTTACCACCATCTCATGTAGTAAAGTATTGTACTACAGTGTTAACTATATATAGCAGGAGGAAAGCTACAATATAGATCACTGTGCTCCTTTTCTATTTTTTCCTTGGGTCCCTCTTCCAAACTTGTGTTTTCCCTGTGGCCCCGTCCAGGTTCCATCACAGGTAAAAATGTTTGCCACTTATAAGTTTGGCTTGAAAATAGAATGTACATATGGTTTACAATACACAATTATATACAAAATGGTGCTCTTAAAGTAAATCTAAACCCATCAATTTAACTGTTTCCCAAACCATGCAACCTGCAGATCAAACAAAGGCTAAGGCGGCAGCTTCCTTGGCTTTAGAGGACAGAAAGATTTAGTTCAGCTTTAGGCTCCATGCACACTGACTTAAAAAATGCTGCTTCTACAGGAGTTTTGTGTTTTGCCTGTAGAAGCAGCTCAATGTTTTTTTTTTCTGTGTGTCCATGCACATTAGGACAATTACAGGCATATTTTGAGCTTATCGTTAAGGGGCAGGAAAAAAAAACCCTTCTGGTTTGCGTTTATGATTGGAGCTTTCTGGCAGAAAAAACACAAAACTCTCCTTACCTCATCTAAACTGTGTACAAAAAACACTCTATTTGAGCAATTTTTTCTGCCAAGGAAACTGGCATTTTTTTTAAGCCCAGGGTGCATGGAGCCTTAGAGTAATTTACTAATTGAGTAATATGACCCATGGGCTTATTGAACAGATGCACTTTTTTATGCTAAGTTCCATCCAGAAAGTGATAAATGAAGATCACCACTGTTCTCTATGTTGCCTTCTATTTAGTTTTGGACAGAGCAAGGAAAAGTTGTCTCTGTCTAGGTTTTATTGTCCACCTACTAGGGAGATTTTTCCTAATTTTCTTTCAGGACAGTAAGTGGTGGCAAATCTCTCCAGCAGGACAACAAAAACAAAAGTACATTTGTAGTTGAGCGAGAAAAGGATAGAACATCTGACAATGTTGACGGAGGAGATGGGGTCCACCTGCCCCACCAACTCAGCTTCTGGAAGGCGGTGACACCTATCCTGAACAATCGGTGGAGAGTGCGAGAAACCGCCGTGGTGGGAAAACCACACAAGCTCGATTGACTCCCCAGTCATACGGCTGAGAGTGTCCAACTGATCCGGTAAGGGGCCACCCATTTATTTGCATATCTTGCAGTTTGGAGTACATTCTACTTTTGATTTTTGAAGATTGTTTTTCTGATTTCACACGTCATCTCACCATTTTGGATTATCTACACTGAATGTTGGGACTTTTCCCCGTTAGATTACAGCTGATTTCCCAGCACCAATGTTGGACACTTGCTACACATTTTAATAATATTTTTGAATGATTCTATTATTATGAACTATAAATGAGGATTTTTTGTGATATTTCACTTATTATCACTTATGAATGTTTCTTCACTTTTTTGCTATTTATTTCTAGCGCTACACTTTTTGTTTTATATTTTTACTGAGCATTATATGGTCTAATGAGGTGTATGCTGCTTTGCTCTCCCATTTGCGCATTAGCTTCTCCTGTTTTACAATGTTTCAGTTGAGCTTTAACAATAACCTGATTTTACTAAGTATGACATGGAAAATGCCATGAAAAATATTTTCCCTTCTTTTAGAAATGCAATCAAAAATAAGGTATGTAATAAAAATGTAAATGTTTTATTTAAAGGTTTAGTTCACCTTTACTAACTTTTCCCACAAACCTCCCTATGCTTTAGCATGTCCTCAACACATTAACATGTAGCACTCCTTTTTGTAAAAGAATACTTTCTTTTTCTACTAATCATTCCATTGCCCTTTCCATTCTTTTAAAATCTGCCATTTAGACCTTAATCAGTCCATGCCATGATCTCATAATTTGCTACAGATGGCAGGACCAGGAGTCATTGACAGATTATTTGTGATCATGGCATGACACTTTATTTAGTATTGTTGATCCGCTCTCAGAATACTTTGAGGGGAATTTATGAAAACCGGAGCTGCCAAAATCTAGAGCAGTTGTGCATGGCAACCAATCAGCTTCTATCTCTTTAATTTTTATAGCTTAACTGAAAAAGCTGAATATGGAAGCTGATTGGTTGCCATGCACAGCTGCTTCAGATTCTGTCTGCTCCAACCTTTAATAAATTTCCCCCAGTGTCTCAGCAGGAAGGATTCCTCTATCCATCGTGATTGTATAGCAAACCATGCTGGCTGAACCAAAAAAAAAAACTGTACAAAACAAAATGTTGAGGCCGGTAGCCCTAAGTGGAGAAAATCTGCCATTTAGACCTTAATCTGTCCATGTCATGTTATTTGAGATCATGGTATGTATATATATATATATATATATATATATATATATATATATACACATACACACCATGATCTCAAATAATTTGCTAGAGATGGCAGGACCAGGAGTCATTGATGGGTTATTTGTGATCATGGCATGGTACTTTATTAAATATTGTTGATCAGTGTATTCTGACAGCAGAGAGTCTCTACTATCAGAATACTTTGAGGGGAATTTATAAAAACCAGAGCTGCCAAAATCTGGAGCAGTTGTGCATGGCAACCAATCAGCTTCTATCTCTTTCATTTTCATAGTTTAACTGAAAAAGCTGAATATGGAAGCTGATTGGTTGCCATGCACAGCTGCTTCAGATTCTGTCTGTTCCAACCTTTAATAAATTTTCCCCAGTGTCTCAGCATCATGATTGTGTAGATGGAGGAATCCGTTCTTTTTTTATTGGTTTAGGCCACTGACTGAACCAAAAAAAATGATTCATCTATGGCAGTGGTTCTCAACTCCTGTCCTCGGGTCCCACCAACAAGCCAGATTTTAAGTACTACTTTGGGGAGATGCAGACTAGAATACTGCAATCACTGAGCAGCAAATTATATCACCTGTGATGTATTTCAGTTATCCTGCAAACCTGACCTGTTAGTGGGTCCTGAGGACAGGAGTTGAGAACCACTGATCTATGGCCAACCTAGAAGTTCCCAGCTCCCCTTGAAAGATATCTGTCTTGTGTTGTGAGATACAGCGAAAAACATGTTGTTATTAACAATGGGCTCCAACAGTGCAGTAGCTGCCATTTAATATGATTTATTGATACAAATGTTTACAATTAAAAATTTCAAATAATTATTTTAATTAGTCAATAAGATAATATAGACTTCTTTTTGTTTACAAACTTATTTTATTAGGTATAAAATGATGGTACAAACAATAGAATATCAGAATATCATATATTAAGAGAAATGCATTATACATAGAGATTTAAAAGTTATAACATTAAATGTTATCAAATATTTAAAAAGTGACCATATTACGCTTTGTGGCGGGAAATTGGAGATGAGTATAGTCAAACTTCCAATCCAAATATCTTACGTATATGTTGATAGCACATTGTTGAATAAATTACAACTATATAGTGTTAATTATTCATGAATTTATAAAATGGAGTGTTCAAACCAAGGGTCCTGTTTCTTATTATATAACTGAATTGGGTTAAATGTGGGAAATTTTTCCATATGAATAATATTATTTATTCTGGTTTTTAACTGTGTTAGAGGTACTGATGGTGATTTCTAGTGTATTGCAATCAGCCAATGTATGGTATGTATGAGTCTTATGTGATGAGAAGATAAACCTGTGATAGAAGACAATAATAGACATTGTGGGATCTTCTGAGAATGTGAGAAGGTCTCACAAATTTGGAAACAATTAGAAAAATTTGCATCCAAAATCTCAAAGATTATATAGACTTCAAAGTGTTTTTGTTAATGCAGCACCAACATTTTTTAGAAATGACATGCCAAATCTGCATATCCCACCCAAAGGTATTCTCCAAATGCCTTTGCCATCCCTCCCCTTTCATTTGCCTCTTTTATGTGTGTCCTGGCCAATTACAATGTGTCCTGCTGAAACTGAGACAAGGTAAAGAAAAGAAAGGCAATCCCAGGAATAATAGTAATGGGCCCACAAGAATGCTGAAAAACTCACAGGCACAGCCTGTGTAACATTAACCGGTCCTGTGTGTATTTTCTCCGTTTACTTTCCCCTCCCTACCGTTTCCGTAAACCTCTTATGGAAACCCACCCTATACGTCTAAACCGTACAGTAAAGATTTTTTACAACCACGACGTAATTGTTTTTGTGAAACTTCAGATATATTAGAAACTCTAAAACCTACGTTTAAAAAGATTAACAAAGGTTTAAACACTCTGGAAGAGTGTAAGAGTCTTCTAGGGTGTTACAGATAATAACAGAAGATAGTGTCCAAATAGAAGAGTAGTGTATTCTGAGTATGTATGGTATGTAACCGACTAACGTTATGTGATCTTTAGTGGTAGTCATG
>BLSH010373387.1:1023031-1040117 GCA_018402905.1 Glandirana rugosa | reverse complement strand
CATACTCCAAATAGGGGGTTTGTATAGTCAAAATTTTGTCGGACGACAGCAAAGGGGGACCTACACGACTTCAACCACCACTTCCACAATACGACTGGCCTACTCCTCAACCATCTCCTCCTCCTTCGCCTCATCAGCATCCTCCGGTGTCCTCCGTTTCTCTTTACCGGACGTTAGGAGACACCACCTTCCTGTACGCGGTTTGACGATAGGCGGAGTCCGGGTGGGTGGTGATGTAAACGGGTCATACGTCAGTCGCTCTATATCGCAGGGACGACAAGTCGGAGACAAGATCAAGTGTGCACTGCGCAACGCCATCTGTGGCAAGGTCCACATAACCACTGATACGTGGACCAGTAAGCACGGGCAGGGACGCTATATCTCGCTGACTGCATACTGGGCAAATGTAGTGGTGGGTGGGCCTGAGGCGGATAGCAGTTTGGCGCATGTCCTTCCACCACAGAGGATTGCAGGCCATTTCTCTTTGCCTCCTGTGGCCTCCTACGACTACTCCGCTTCCTCCTCCTCTACCAACTCCTCATCCGGTCAGCATAACACCTTCACCACCAACTTCAGCACATCCAGGGGGAAACGACAGCAGGCTGTTTTAAAACTGATATGTTTGGGGGATAAACCTCATACTGCGCAGGAGCTGTGGACGGGCATTGAACAGACCGATGAGTGGTTGTTGCCACTGAGCCTCAAGCTCGGCCTGGTGGTGTGCGATAATGGGTGAAATCTCGTAGTAGCTCTGGGCCTAGCCGGTTTGACACATACCTTGCCTGGTGCATGTGCTGAATTTGGTGGTGCAGAAATTTCTAAAAAACTACCCGGATATGTCAGAGCTGCTTCAGAAAGTGTGGGCCCTCTGTGTGCGCTTTCAGCGTTCTCACCCTGCTGCTGTTCGCCTGTCTGTGCTGCAGGGGAACTTCTGCCTTCCCGCTCACTGCCTCCTATGCGACGTGCCCACAAGGTGGAACTCCACCTTGCACATGCTGGAGAGACTGTGCAAGCAGCAGCAGGCAATAGTGGAGTTTCAGCTGCAGCATGCATGGGTCAGTCGCTCTGCAGAACAGCACCACTTCATCACCAACGAGTGAGCCTCCATACGAGACCCGTGTACCATATTGCGGTGTTTCGAGTACTCCACCAACATGGCCAGTGCCGATGACGCTGTTCTCAGCGTTACTTTCCCACTTCAATGTCTCCTTGAAAAAACACTTCGGGCGATGATGGAAGAGGATGTGGCACAGGAGGAAGAGGAGGAGGAAGAGGGGTCATTTCCACGGTTATCAGGCCAGTCATTTACAAGTGGCTTGGAGGGTGGGTTCCTGCACCAGCATAGGCCAGGTAAAACATTTTTAAGCCAGGGCACAGTTCTGGAGGACGAGGATGATGATGAGGAGGAGGAACCATGTTCACAGCAGGGTAGCACCCAACGCAGCTCATAGGCATCACTGGAGCGTGGCTGGGGGGATATGGAGGACACAGATGATACACCTCCCACAGAGGACAGCTTGTCTTTGCCTCTGGGCAGCCTGGCACACATGAGCAACTACATGCTGCAGTGCCTGCGCAACGACAGCCGAGTTGCCCACATTGTAACTGATTACTGGGTGGCCACCCTGCTGGATCCCCGTTAGAAGGACAACGTGCTTAATTCCCTCACTGGAGCGTGATTGGAAGATGCGCGACTACAAGTGCACGCTGGTAGATGCGCTGCTGAGGGCATTCCCAAATGACACCGGGGGCTCAGTGGAAGCACAAGGCGAAAGCAGAGGAGGAGGAAGAGGTCGCCAACGCAGCTGTGGCACTGCCAGCACCTCAGAAGGCAGGGTTAGCATGGTCGAAATGTGGAAAAGCTTTGTCAGCAGCATGCCACAACAAACAGCACCACCAGCTGATAAGCGACGTCTTAGCAGGAGGCAGCATTTCAGCAACATGGTGGAACAGTATGTGTGCACACGCCTACACGTACTGACTGATGGGTCTGCCCCATTCAACTTCTGGGTCTCCAAATTGGGCACATGGCCTGAGCTTGCCCTTTATGCCTTGGAGGTGCTGGCCTGTCCTGTAGCCAGTGTATTGTCTGAAAGTGTGCTTAGCACGGCAGGGGGCGTTATCACAGACAAGAGCAGCCGCCTGTCCACAGACACAGACAACGTGGACAAGCTAACGTTTATTAAAATGAACCAGGCATGGATCCCACAAGACTTGTCTGTACCTTGTGCAGAATAGACATTTATACCCGCCTCACACAGCCATTGGTATACTTAAGTGAACTTAGTCTTTTTTTTTTTTTTAATATGTCTCAATATTTTGGGGGCTACCCCAATTAGAAAAAAAACAAAAACAAACAAAAAACAAAACAAAAAAGCTACCTCCTCCTCCACCGCCACTTCCACCACCTACACCGCCACGGTCACCACCTCCTCAACCTCCTACTCCACATTCACCTCCTCCTCCATCTTTTATTTTTTTTATGTGATTTTAAATTATTTCCCTATCCACATTTGTTTGCAGGGCACTTGTCCTACTCTTACCCCCATTTTGTTTCCTTTTGCAGCCCTCTAGCCCTTTCCATTACTTTTTTAGAGCCATTTTTGTTCCCAAAAGTTCGAGTCACCATTGACTTCAATGGGGTTCGGGGTCAAGTTCGGGTCAAGTTTGGGGCCGAACTTTTTTGTGAAGTTCGGCCGAACCCGCCAATCCCGAACATCCAGGTGTCCGCTCAACTCTAATAATGACCATAGATGAATTGAAATTCATCAAGTCCCTGCTGAACTGACAGAATTTCGATACATCTATGGTCAGCTTAAACATAGCAGCCACCAAAAACCTGCTGAAAGCAGGGCCGGTTCTGACAGACAATCTCCAGCGCTTTCTGATGGTGCCGAAGTTTGCCCAGCCCTTTTCGCTGCCTCCAAATTCCTATTGTCCAGTGCGGTAGCCCATTACAGGGATGGACCAGTAGAGATGTGTCGGGGCAGGAGGTAACAGCAAGCTCCGTCACTGCAAGGAAGTGTTGGAAGCATGTTGTCAATGTGGTCTGGTATTCAGTCATAATCAGAAACTTTTTGTTTAGCAACAGACTCATTAAATAAAATAAATTCACTTTAAATTTAAATACATTTTTGAGGGCAGCAATCTTCAGAAACCAATGTATTAATAACTGGTATGACTTTAGCAAAGTTATAGTATAACTAAAGGCAAAACTTTTTTTTTGTTTTAGTTTATGAGAGGAATTAGAACACCTGTCAGGTTTTTATTGCTGTCTGTGTCCCCAGCAGAGAGAGTCACGCTCTCTATTTGTCTTGTTTACCATTATCAATGAAAGTGAAAGTAAAAGAAAATCCTAAATTGTGAGTTGTCACCAAAATAGGAAAAGAGGGGAAATCATTCAATGATGACATTAGTCCTGGTGAACCAGGGATTCAACACTTTTGGAGAGATTTCCTCCCACTTCCTGTTGTGGCCATAGGACAGGAAGATAAGGGAAATCTCCCTAATGGGACACAGGTGGCAAAAAAAGATACTGAACCAGGGGGTTATAACCCTCTCTTCTTTTATCCAAAATGAAAACAAAGTTTTGCCTTTAGTTCCACTTTCCACTTCTAATTGGTCCTGCACTTAAGAATTAGCAATTTAGAACAAATAACATTTTATTTCAGTAGCCTGGTGAGTGCAAACCCCCGGCATACCCCCGTAGTGGAGCACCGCATGAGAAAGACCCTATGAACTCTCACTGTTTAATTTATGGCTGATTCACATACTATGAACTCATCACTATGAAACGTAACGTTTTTTGCTATATGCTTGCACTATATTGCACTTTTATTGCTTGGTACTGCACAGTATTTTTGGTAACACCGTGCTCCTAGTGTATCTTGCCCTTAGGAGGCTGTGTTATGTTTATGATCTATTTGTTTTCTGTTATATTGTTTTACTTGAGATTACACAGTATATTTGGACACACTGGTTAGTAGGTAAGCGCCTTAACCATTTTATACACACAGTCTGAATGACAAGGGCATAGTGAATTCAGACTATTAGTGGATAGGTTGTTTCAGCCAATTGGCAGGGGTTTTCTTCGGCCCCTTGTCCTGCTGGGAGAGCCTATTTATTCGGGTGAAGACTGTGATCCGGGTTCTGTGCCACCTGGACCGTTATCTGGGTGGACGTGTGTTACAAGGCTCCGCATTGCTAGGCCAGAAGCCTGAAGCCTATCCCGGGAGCACCTGGTTGCTAGGCTGTCTGAGGCCTATCCAGGTTTTAGAGAAGCAGCGCATGGTTGGGGCTTCAGGCTGGAAGCCCGACCAAGTTGCAAAGGCTCCGCTGGACATGGAGCCGGCTCGTTGCCAGCGGTGAGGGAGAAGCAGTTGCCATTAGGGACAACCACTCCTGCTACCAGAGGCAAGTGTATAGAAGCCTGAAGAAGTACCAGAGCAGCCTTTTCAACAGCTGGGGACGGTGAACAAGTGGGAAAGCTTCAGCAGAGTGCCAAGCCAGGGACCCAGCGGGTTAACAGGGGTGAAGCTTGAGGAATTATACAGCGGGTTAGCTGTGGAAGAGCTCAGGGGATCCAGCAGCGGCTGGGATCTTGAAGTCTAGTGAGAGACCGGGACCTCAGTGAGTGAAGAGCTACAGATGTGAGAAAAGATCTGTAACGGGTTACTGTGAGTTCCGTGTACAGATCTCTATTGACTATAGAAAGTTCAGTTGCCATAGGAGACAGCAGTTCTACATAGACAGTTGCTGCAACCAGCTTAAAGTGCTTGTCAACTTGTGACAACCACTTTAACCTCCAGGTAAGCCTATGATAAGGCTTACCTGTAGGTGCCCTGCATATCTCCTAAACCTGTACGGTTCAGGAGATATGCAGTGTTGAAGCTGTGCCGATGTCATGTCGGCACATGCGCAGTGAAGAAACGGCCTGCGTGCCGTTCCTCCATTGTGACCATGCCGTGACTGGAGGCTGACTTCACGCGATTCCGGCCAGTCACAGTGCCGGAGTCACGGCCTTGGAAGGAAGAGGGGCAGAAGATGGATGCCGCCAGCAGAGGGGACATCGCTGGACGTCGCAGGCTTTGTTTGCAGGTAAGTGGCACATAATGGGCTACTATGAGATGCATAGTAGCCCATTATGTTTCTACTTTACAGGGGGACATAGAGGAAGTAAACCCCATCTGGGTTTACTTCCTCTTTAAAGGCCCTCTACCTGTATAGCTGTCTGTAGTAGCTATGAAGCTATTGGACTAGTTTGTGAGAACTGTTACAGCCTTGCTACCAATGCGGATCATCTGCGGACAATCCGGAGAACCCCTACTTGGGATAGTGTCGTTAGCCCTGCCCCCATGGGCATTGGAGGTGGATTGGGTCAAGAATGTTGCCACCTCGATCCAGGGAACCACTGAGAAACCCTCAGCCATCACCTGGCTTACCAGAGATGCTGCTCCGCTAACCCTTGCTGCTGCTTCAAGGCCAAGTACTCCAGTCATCTCCTGGGGCCGGGCCCAACTGCACTCGCTGATGGCAGAACCTCATAGGGAGAAGACACCAGAGACTGATAAGCCTAATCTGGGTGAAAGTGTTGTGCTTGTGGGGACTGTAAAGCCTGTGGGGCCAGTAAGGGAGCTGGGTTTGAGGTGCCTGCAGTTGCTAGTTCAAAGCGCAACCTGCTCCCGGCCAAAAAGTGCTCTACTATAACTGAGTCAGATGTTCCATCTGACCGGATTTCTGAACTGTTCTCAGACACTTTGTCCTAGCCTGAAAAGTGGACTGATAGTGATAAGGAACAGCCTTGTGATGTGCAGGAGGATGAGGTCCTCCCTGTTAAGGCCTCCAGTATCAAAATTGAACTGTCTGCTGATGTGATACCACAATTGTGCCTTGCAAACTCATTTTAAGAAGAGCGGTGGGTAAACCTGGCCCAAATTTCTAAGACTGCTAAGTCTAAGCCATTGCTGTCAGTCAGACTACCCTGTATGCCTGATACTCTTGCTGGCAGGCCTGTACTGGCCATCGGGACTGCGGGGAGTTTCCCGGTGGGCCGATGGCTCAGTGGGCCGGCCTCATCCTCACAGGGGTCCCCGTGATCTACCCGTCATTCAGCTGCAGAGAAGCGCAGGGAGCGGCTATGTATGAAGTTCTCATTCATGTCACGCTGCTCCCTGGCAGCCCCGCCCCTTCCTCTCTCCTCATCCATTCCAATTGGCTTGTGACATCACCTGGGATGGACGAGGAGGTGGCGGGGCCGCCGGGCAGCAGCGTGACTGTGACATGAATGAGAACTTCATACACAGCCGCTCCCTGCGCTTCTCTGCAAGAAAAAGACTGGTAACACTTTGCCCTGATGTGCCCCCATGTGCTCTAATGTGCCATGATGTACCCTAATGTGCCATGATGTGCCCTGATGTACCCTAATGTGCCATGATGTGCCCTGATGTACCCTAATGTGCCATGATGTGCCCTGATGTACCCTAATGTGCCCTAATGTGCCATGATGTGCCTTGATGTACCCTAATGTGCCATGATGTGCCCTGATGTACCCTAATGTGCCATGATGTGCCCTAATGTGCCCTGATGTGCCCTGATATACCCTAATGTGCCATGATGTGCCCTGATGTACCCTAATGTGCCATGATGTGCCCTGATGTGCCCTGATGTGTCCTAATGTGCCCAAATGTGCCCAATGTGCCCTGGTGTGCCCTAATGTGCTTGATGGGCCCTGATGTGCTCCATGTGCCCCATGTGCCCTGATGTACTGTACCCTGATGTGCTGTGCCCTGTAATCTGATGTGCTGTACCCTGATGTGATGTGCGCTGTACCCTGATGTGCTGTACCCTGATGTGCTGTGCCCTAATGTGCTGTGCCCTGATGTGCTGTGCCCTGATGTGCTGTGCCCTGTACTCTGATGGGCTGTGCCCTGTAATCTGATGTGCTGTACCCTGATGTGATGTGTGCTGTGCCCTGATGTGCGCTGTACCCCGATGTGCTGTGCCCAGATGTGTCCTGTGCCCTTTGCCCTGATGTGCACTGTACCCTCATGTGCCCTGGGCCGGTCTGGATGAAGTCCAGGGCCAAATTTTTGTTCCAGTCCAGCCCTGCTTGCTGGACATCGGGTTTGACGTGCAGTGGATACGCAGCTTCTACCTGGGTCTGTAGGTCCCAAATAGGGATGGGCCAAACGGACCCCTGTTCAGTTCACACCAGAACTTTTAAACACAGCGAAAGTTCGGACCCGAATAACGAACCCCATTAAAGTCAATTGGACCTGAATGTCAAAAATCAAAAGTGCACATTTTGAAGGCTTATATGCAAGTAATTGGGCATACAATGGTTATAGGGGTCCGGGCCCTGCCCTGGGGGACATGTATCATTGAAAAAAAGTTTGTGAAAAACTGCATTTTTAAATGACAAGTGATTTTTTAATTTTTAAAGTGAAAGCATAAAAATGAAAAATTCCTTCCAATATAGTTCCTGAGGGCCCCCCTTAGTCTACCTGTAAAGTGCCAGATCTGTACCATGTCTAGAATCTGCTGCAGCAATAATTGCATTTATAAAGCCAAAAAAAATGACATTTTCCCTGCAAGCTGGATTTATTTTGCTCAGCAACAGCTGGGGAGCCAGTATGTATGATGAGGACACAATGTAGTGGACTGGGAACAAGATTAGAGATTTTTTGGATAAATTCTGGTGTCACTTTCACTTTGGATAGAAGTAACGGGTGCAGAAAAATTGGGCTTTGGGTATCAGTAGTGCCTTCACACCATAACCCTATAGAGGTGCTCTTAATGAAGGCAAGAATTGGCCTTTCTGTAAAAAAAAATTGCAATGATATGCACCTGTCAAACAGGTGAAGGAAAATTGGTCTTTGAGTGTCGGTGGCGCCTTCCCATCGTAACCCAATAGAGGTACTCTTTATGAAACAGAATTGGTCTTGCTGTGAAAAATTGCCTCATGTTCCTATCATCCTCAACTTCAGTACCAACATATGAATCCAGTAATGGCTGGGCATCATCAAGGAGCAAGTGGCTGATGTTGTGGTCAAATAACTCAGCTGACTCCTTCATGGCTGATGTTGGGGCTATGGCAGGAAGAGATGTGGACAAGGAGGCCGGTTTATCCACTCTGGCAACTGCAGGGGATTGCACACTTGTCTCTGCTTGCATGACAGAGGGTGAGGAGGATGAGGAAGGTTTAGTAAGCCAGTCCACCACCTCCTCTGCATGCTGTGGCTGGATAGCATGGGCAAACTCACTAAAGAGAGGAACTGATGCCCTGCCTTAGGACTGACCACCACGTCCACCTTCTCCTGTGGACACATTTGTTGCTGGCCCCTTACAGTGCCAAGGGAACGTCGGCCTCTCCTTGTTGTCCTCCCAGACATTATTGGGAGGGAGAGGGTGGTGCTTATTAGCAAATGTAAAGTGGAAATCTGTACGCAGAAGCACTTTAATCAATGTAAAATGGTGTTTGGTGCACTTTAACCACTTCCTTACTGGGCACTTAAACCCCCCTCCTGCCCAGACCAATTTTCAGGTTTCAGCGCTGTCGCATTTTGAATGACAATTGCGCGGTCATGCGGCGTTGCGTTGTACCCAAATAAAATTGATGTCCTTTTTTCCCCACAAATAGAGCTTTCTTTTGGTGGTATTTGATCACCTCTGCGGTTTTTATTTTTTGCGCTATAAACAAAACCAACCACGACAATTTTGAAAAAAGAACAATATTTTTTACTTTTTGCTCTAATAAATATCCCAAAATAAAAAAAAAAAAAAATTATTTATTGGGTTTGGCCGATTTATATTCTTCTACATATTTTTGGTAAAAAAAATCGCAATCGGCGTTTATTGATTGGTTTGCGCAAAAGTTATCGCGTCTACAAACTATGGGAATTGATTTATGGCGTTTTTATTATTATTATTTTTTTTACTAGTAATGGCGGCGATATGCGATTTTTATCGGGACTTTGATATCCGGGCGGACATGTCGGTCATTTTTGACACTTTTTTGGGACCAATGACATTTATTCAGCGATCAGAAATTTAAATGTCCACTGATTACTGTATAAATGTCATTGGCAGTGAAGGGGTTAACCTGCAGGGGGCAGTGAAGGGGTTAAATATGTTCCCTGGGCGTGTTCTAACTGTGGGGGGGCGGGGTTGGCCGGGACATAACAGATCTAACTGATCCCAGTGACAGGGATCAGTAGATCTGTTTGTCCCCTGTCACAGAACGGGGAACCGCCGTGTTTACATCGGCGGTTCCCCGTTCTACAGCTCTGTAAGGCGATCGCGGGTCAGGAGCGGACATCGAGTCCGCCCGACCCACGGGCACGCCCACGCAGCGTGCGGAGGCGGCGCGCGCCGCCGCCGCCCAGTGCGCGCAGGGGGCGTGTAAAGGGGCGGACGTCCATGGACGTCCACCCGGATTTTCAGGTCCGCGCTGTAGACGTCTTTTGTCTATAGCGCGGACCTGTACAGGTTAATTTGAGTACTCCCACTAAACAGACACACTCCACGGATACACTATAATTTACTGCAATATAATGCGTCAAACATACAGTGACATACAGAACTATATGGCGTTAAACTTGCAGTAAAGCAAACAGAAGTAAATGGCGTTAAACTGGCAGTAACGCACACAGAAGTAAATGGCGTTAAACTGGCAGTAACGCACACAGCAGTAAATGGCGTTAAACTGGCAGTAACGCACACGGAACTATATGGCGTTAAACTGGCAGTAACGCACACAGAACTATATGGCGTTAAACTGGCAGTAACGCACACAGAAGTAAATGCCGTTAAACTGGCAGTTTCGCACACAGAAGTACATGGCGTTAAACTGGCAGTAACGCACAATACTGTATAGCATAAAACTGGCAGTAACGCACACAGAACTATATGGTGTTATACTGGCAGTAACGCACACAGAAGTAAATGGCGTTAAACTTGCAGTAACGCAATCAAGTAGTCGAAGTACAACCGTCACTACACTTACGCTATCTGAACTGTCCCTACTCTACATATACACTAATGTATGTATGAATGACACAGTCTCACTACACTATACTGAAACTATCTGAGCTGTCCCTACTCTAGCTGCAAATTATGCAAAGCTGAATGATGGTCCTCCTCACTACACTCACACTATCCCTAGACTGACACTAAACGAATATTCTACACTGACATCTGAAGCACAATAGCACAGTATAGCACACTAACTAACTAATAGCACTGAACAGAGCCCTGTTCTATCTCTCTAGTCGAAATCACACTGAAAATGGCTGCCATTGAAAGCTTTATACCTTTATACTGTGGGGCGGGTATGAGCCATGATTGGATAAAGTCATGATGACAGTGTCCAATCATGACTCTGACAGTGCTCTGTGCCTTGATATGCTGAAGCTTTCACTGCTTCAGCCAATCAGGGCTTGCAATGTACTGTTTAGTGCGGCAATGCATTTTGGTTGGTTTGGGGGCCGAACAAACAGTTGAACGACCCGTTTGTTCGGCTGTTCGACGAAAGACCGAACAAAGAAAGTTCGGCCCGAACTTATGCTCGGGCAAAACTGTTTGCCCATCCCTACTCCCTACTCCCAAAGCGCTGCCCAGGCTGTCAAAGCTGCAGAGGATTGTCATTAAGAAGGTAGCTGAAGAGTATGGCTATCTACAGTCAGGTTCATAAATATTGGGACATCGACACAATTCTAATCTTTTTGGCTCTATACACCACCACAATGGATTTGAAATTAAACAAACAAGATGTGCTTTAACTGCAGACTTTCAGCTTTAATTTGAGGGTATTTACATCAGGTGAACGGTGTAGGAATTACAACAGTTTGTATATGTGCCTCCCACTTTTTAAGGGACCAAAAGTAAAAGAAAAGAGGATGCAATGGATTGATGCTGCTATCCGGAGTTACCTAAATATCCCTCTTTGTGGTGAATTGAAGAAGATGTCACCATGATGTGCTGAGAAGTATGAAAACATCCTACAGACCTGGGACTGCGGTCGCCACATCTACTTTGACTGTGTGATCATTCGTCGGCTTAACCAAAGTCATCCAGCATTACATCACAACTATTGGCACAAGTGGAAAGCCTTTGCAATTGCCTGATCCTAGATACTACTGGTGATATCCTCAGACTGTGATAAGTTCATCTTGACCAAAGTGGATTACAAAATGTGTTAGTGGAGTTGTGTTGACTTTGCCAGAAGTTACTCCACACTTGGAAAATGTAGATGCAATGACATTCCTGCCTGTGCTGTTCTGATGGACTGTGTTCCTGATTCCCAGCAGTTGCAGGAAGTGCCCTACAAGAGTCATGCTGGCCTGTGCAGGGAAATTGCCAGCATGCCGTCCTCTGAAAAGTAACATGTTGATCTGATGTTGTGAACTTTCAGCATGTTTGTTTCTTCATTAAGTGAGGAAAATGAATCTCAGTCCCCGGCTGTACTAAGGACAGACTGAGAAATGCTTAAAGTGCAAGGGGACTTTGTTGACCAGGAAGATGGACTGTTCTTCAAGAATTACAGTCCCTTCCATGTTGACATGGCTAAAGTGTGTCTGTGAATAGCCATGCAATTTGTCCTCGGAGTTGTCTCTGGGAAGAAGGGAAACTGCTGGGAAAAGTTGTTGCTGTGTTGTTGCACCTCAAGTAAAGTACCTGTTGGACTTTGGGGCTCCAAGGACAAATGGGTGTTTAGTTAGTTAGGTAGAATGTGCTGTGGCAAAAAGGGCAAGTTCTCTGAAAGTCACACAAGGACTGTTTTTTTGATGCACTGATCACTGGGTGGTGTGAGAGTGCCGGCCTGAATGAGTCTCAATCTCAGTTTTGCTCATGTTCAATGTGGACTGATAAGTAAAAATTATTTTCTAGGATTGCTATGGAAAAGGGGTGGCACCCTTGAGGGGGTGGGGTCCATTTTCAACTGTATATATGTCTAGGTATAGTCATTGCTAAAAGTATATATGTAGATTGAGATATATTACTGTGTAATTTTTGCACCACTTTGTTGCTCTCGGCTGAGAGTGAACAAACTTCACTTATGTACATATTGCACTGTATTGCTATAGGAATAGGATGTGCTTCTATGCTATCTGTTTTCTTCTCTTTCAGGTTTTCCAGCACCCATCGCATCTTCCTTGACTAAGGAGAGACAATGATCGCAGCTTGTATAACAATGCTAAACTTTCTGTTCTTTACAGGTGTATATAGTAAATAGATAGGATATAAAGCTAATGTTATTGTATTTTTTCCGCATTTGTTTGGGTGGTACGCCACACGTAAAACTGTAAATACTGTCCTCTATTTACTTGCTCTTGTGTGAACTGTGTTATTGTATTTTTCCCTCATTGGTTTGGGTGGTACGCCACACGTAAAACTGTAAATACTGTCCTCTATTTATCTGCTCTTGTGTGAAATGCCACTTGCCTTTGTACTTATATTATGCTACTCATTTCATGTGGTATGCCACATGTGTTGTTACTATATTCATCATTTCCTGTTACCCTACCTATCCCAGTTTTTACCAGGACATCCACTTTCAGGCTTGAGAGTACTTTTTTGTTTGTTTTTTTTGTTGCAAACTCCGTTTTTACCAGGACATCCACTCTCAGGCTTGAGAGTACTTTTTGTTTTTTTTTGTTGCAAACTCCGACATGTAGTTTCCCTTGGCAAGGGGAGGATGTAGCACCCTGGTCTTAGGATGGGTTGCTAACAAATTTAGTTTACTAGGTGGTAACTAGCCTGGCTAATTGTTAGGGGGAGCCACTGACTTTTCCCTAAATCTGGATTTAGTGCACCTCTCTCTTCTGTCACTGGGTGGCATTGTTGCCTGTGGCATTAGAATGACAAGGGCATAGTGAATTCAGACTATGAGTGGATAGGTTGTTTCAGCCAACTGGCATGGGGTTTTATTAGGCCTTTTGGCCTGATGGGAGAGCCTATTTATGCGGGAGGAGTCAGATGATCGGGGTTCTGGGCCACCTGGACGGCTGTCTGGGTGGATGTGTGTTACAAGGCTCCGGGTTGCTAGGTCAGAAGCCTGAGGGCTATCCCGGGACGCAGCTGCCTCAAGGCTGTCTGAGGCCTATCCAGGTATGAGAGAAGCAACGCGGGGTTGGAGCTTCAGGCTGGAAGCCCAACCAAGTTGCAGAGGCTCCGCAGGATGGGGAGCCAGATCGTTGCCAGTGTTGAGGGAGAAGCAGTTGCCATCAGGGACAACCACTCCTGTTACCACAAGCAAGTGTATGGAAGTCTGAAGAAGTAGCCTTTTCACCAGCTGGGGACAGTAAACAAGAGGGAAAGCTTCAGCAGAGAGCCAAGCCAGGGACCCAGCGGGATAGCAGGGGTAAAGCTTGAGGAATTATACAGTGGGTTAGCTGTGAAAGAGCTCAGGAGATCCAGTGGGATCTTGAAGTCTAGCGAGAGACCAGGAGCTCAGCGAGAGAAGATCTACAGTGGGATACTGTGAGATGTGAGAGAAGATCTATAACGAGTTACTGTGAGTTCTGTGTACAAATCTCTATTGACTGTTCAGTTTCTTCAACCAGCTTAAAGGCCCTCTACCTGTATAGCCGTCTGCCTATTAATTTTGTCTCGGAGTCTGCCAATTGCTATTGCATCTGCTTAAAGGGTGTCCTGGCCCTAATCCTCTCTCCACCAGTTCTGTTTAAGAGACAATAAATCTCTTTTATTTTGCACTCAAAAAGTGACTGACGCCCATTTTTCCAACTTACACTACACCCACCATGCCTAATAACTCACACTTCGAGGAAGGGTGTCAGCTCTCCTTGACTCTGGAGGTCACCACTTGGCCTCTAGGGGTCGGGGACACCGATACATTTATATTATTAATATCTTTAATATAAACACATACGAAGCATATGAGCACACTAATATTACATTGCCCTAACCCATGTCCACTGAGCTGCCATTTAGTAAGAGCATGTTGTCTTGGTTTGAAGCTTTTGCATGCTTATATGAATTGCATTCATGCCCTGTTGAACCACTTTATATGCACTACACAAGGTTCTCAGTCTAAATATTCAAATCACTCTCCAATACACACTGAATTTGTGCAATGCCAGCTTGTTGTAATACGACTGCTTCTTGGAAACAATCATAGGCGTGCGCAGGGGGTGTGCCAGGTGTGCCTGGGCATACCTAATCACTATGTGCAATGCTGATCCCCCCTATTGCCCGAGCCCCCCCCCCCTGTTGGCCCCCCTGCCCCACAGTCCTGCTTGCTTCCCTCCTCTCCTCTCCCCCCGGCTGCTGTGGGAATGTTCCAGGATGGAGAGCAGAGGAAGGGGCTAGTAGATATGCAATTTATTGGCCCCTTCCTTTTCTAAATTAACATACTTGTGCACTGTATCCATTCATTACTGAAGCATAGCAAACTGTGTGTACTATGCTTCAGTTTGTGAATGAACAGGAAGCCGCTCAGCACAGAGCACTTCCCATTCATTCACTGCCCCATGCAGCTGAGGCTGCAAAGAAAGGCATGTGTGTTTGAGCTTTTGGGGTGCACATCATAATGCAATAGGCTGTGCACACCTATGGAAACACTATAATATTATCACCTTCAGTGACGCAGCTCTAGCTGTTCTAAAAGAAGGGAACAGAATAGGCAACAAGGACAGTAAAAGACAAACCTATGCTTTGCCATATTTGCCACATTAGCAACATTTAGATATGAATATGTCTTTTTCTAAGTCTGACATATTCCAGGGCACAACCCTTTACAGTGAACATTAAAACTATTTTGTTAAAGCTTGATAAAATATACAAATATGATATACTTCATACCTGATCAATTGGCTAGGTTCAGACTTATGCATTTTTTGTTATTGGCTCCATAAACTTCAATGGAATTGCATCAAAAAACATATGAAAAATGCACGTCTTTGGTGCAATGTGATGTAATTTCAAATCGCACCCCACTGAATTGCATGTGAATTCCTGTGCGATTCACATGTGCTTCATACTGTGAACCAAGCCTTAGGCCGGCCATACGCGGAACAAATTTCTTTCCTGCAACCACGGGTTGCAGGAAAGAAATTTGCTTGATTCCCCCATCAACACAGACATTGTTGATTCGGAAATACCTCCTACCAGGTCATTGTCTTCTCCCTCCGCCCCCCACTGGGAGAAGTCAGTGATTATTGATGGCAGCTATAGCAGCCGCTATCGATAATCGCAGGTAAAACCATGTATGCTAGTTGTACTCAAGTTGATCGATCGATCAACTTGGTACATTTAGCCTGCCCATTAATGGTTCGAATCTCAGCCGGGTTCTGCTGAACCAGCCGAGATTTGAACCGCTTATGGCCTGCCTTAATGAGGAAAAATTAACTACCCAGTCCATACAAAAGATAACAGCTCAAGCATCAGGGCTGGAACTCTGAAAGCATGTAGGGCATATGCAATTATTGAAGGGTGTGAGAATATCCCAGTATGCCACAGAGAGTAGTGCAATAAATCTCTATGATAATTATTCCTTCTGACAATGGATGTTGTAGTATGATGTATGCAATAACTCTTGTTTTATATTCTGTATATATACATATTTTTTTTATTATTTATTTATTTTTTTTTACATGACCTAAACAACAAAATACATTTTTCAAAATCTGTTTGTGTAAATAATACCATTGATATTGGAATGACACAGTTCCTCTTTTGTGATACATGCCAACCCCACCCTGAAACAGACTACATAGATTTGTTTGGAGAAATGGAGTCCCTTGAGATCTGGGACTGCTGGTAAATTTGATCGCTCTCTAACCCTGAGGGATGTCATCATGCTGGTGCTGTGCTGTTATTATACATGTAGTTTCATAGCCATCACACACTATTTTTTTGTATAGAGAGGTTGCTATAGCAAGGGTCGCTAATACTTCTACAAGCATCAGGACAAAAAACAAAGTGTTTGCAGCTTGAGCCCCATACATACCTAAGCATTGGGCCCATACACCACCAGTATTTCCAATAGATGCTAATGGAACCAATTTGACAATAAGAAAAAGCAAGCAGGTCATAAAAAAATCTGTAATGCTTTCTGTGTTTCTGGTGGGTTTCCTGCTGCTAATTGGATGAAAGTAATGATGTTATTGCACCATAAGGCTTGTAGTGAGGCTACAGGTATCCATGAACAAGAGAAGCCAGACATGGAAACAGTCTTGTCCGTGGGTGCTTTGTAGACACTGCAGGCTAAAAGTCCTTAGGGAAATCCTGTATATAGCCCTACAGAACAGTCAGACAGTGCACAGTCCACATGGGCTTTGCTGCTTAACTGCAGGCAGGAGCCATAACTTTTTTTATATCAATGATTTTTATTAGAACAAATAAAAGTTTTTCTCAGAGTACATGTGAAAAGTATCTCAATACACATTACAGTGGTTGCAAATAAATAAACTGTACAACTGCTCTAGAAAATGTCAGCGAGTCTCTTATCAGTCCAAACAGTTGTCGACTCTGCTTGCTTCAGAGATCAATCTCTAACTGGCCCACAATGTGTTACGTTGCCCAATCCAAATGGGCTTATGGATGAAAGGCGATAATGTACAAATAATCACAAAAGACATATAGAGAGGGAAGGAAAGTATGGAAAAGGAGATAAAAAAGAAAGTTGAAAGAGGAAAAGAGAAAGGATGGAGGTGCACCGCTGCTTGCAAAGTTCAATCAAATTCTGTGACTCATAGAGGATCAGATAAATATTTTATCCAAGGTTCCCAAACTCTTTCAAATAGGGCTCATTTGTCCTGAACGAAAGGTGCTCGTTCACCATAATCCATGAAAGCTTGTGTCTGAGCAGGTCAAATGGGATCATGGGTGTCCTCCAGGATCTCGCTATTGCGATTCTAGCTGACAAAAAGATAAATGTGATAAGGCGTCTAGCCTGTTTTGAAATCCCTTCTGGGGGGGGGGGGGACCCAAAAGTGCCTGGAGATGTAATTTAATCAGGTTAGACTAATTTAATGTAGAGGTCCGTGAAAACCCAGGGGGGGGGGGGGTCTTCCCTAAAGTTTTGTCCGATCTGCGGAATAGTGTAAATAGAAAAACAGTCGATCTT
>BLSH010373387.1:1004201-1016489 GCA_018402905.1 Glandirana rugosa | reverse complement strand
ATGCGCCTAGTGGTAAATATCTGTCGTTAAACGCGATGTGACCGTGAGACGTCGTCATTTACATGCGCTCGGTCAGTCCTTGGCCAATTGGTGAACGGCTGGCGGCTAGCCGCTAACTGCCGCTGTTTCACCGTGCAAGGGCGTTTAGCGGCAGTATGCTGCCGCCGACGCCCTTGCACATATCACTCGCGCGCGCGCGGCGGCCTCCGCGCGGGCGCGCGAGTGATACAGGTCCCCCCCGGTCCCTCGCCCACGCCGCCGGCGCGCTCACTATACACGTTCCCGCAGCCGCCGTCGTATGACGGCGATTTGCGGGAACGTGCCACTTTGTCGCCGTCAATCGCCGATCGGCGGTCGGCAAGTGGTTAACCGGTTCCTGACTGGCTCGCGTACATTTACTGCTGCAGAGTGCCAGTGTAGCGCAAATTGCTGTCTATAAATGGTGATCCGCGTATGCGCAGATAGAGGGGGAGCGCGCACAGCAGGGCCGTGGGTTGGGTGGACTCGATGTCCGCTGGCGACCCACGATCAATTGTTAGAGAAGAAAAGCAGGGAACCGCCGATGTAAACACGGCGGTTCCTCGCTGTGTCAGGCGGCATGACAGAGATCTACTGATCCCTGTCAACAGGATCAGTTAGATCTCTTATGCTCCTGGCAGCCCAACCCCCCACACAGTTTGAACACGCATAGGGAACACAGTTAACCCCTTGATTGCCCCCTGCAGGTTAACCCCTTCCCTGCCAATGACATTTATACAGTAATCAGTGGCTATTTACATTTCTGATCGATGTATAAATGTCCATGGTCCCAAAAAAGTGTCAAAAATGTCTCACATGTCGCAGTCCTGATAAAAATCTCAGATCGTTACCATTGCTAGTAAAAAAAAAAAAAAATAGTAAAAACGCCATAAATTAATTCTCATGGTTTGTAAACACTGAAACTTTCGCTCAAACCAATCAATAAAGGTAGATTGCGATTTTTTTTTACCACAAATATGTAGAAGAATATATATCGGCCAAAACTGATGAGTAAATTTGTTTTTCTATATTTTATTTTTGGACATGTATTATAGCAAAAAGTAACAAATATTGTTTTTTTTTTTCAAAACTGTCGCTCTTTTTTCGTTTATAGCGGTGATCAGAAGTGATGCAGAGGTGATCAAATACCACCAAAAGAAAGCTCTATTTGTGGGGAAAAAAGGACACCAATTTCGTTTGGGTGCAACATCGCACGACCGCGCAATTGTCAGTTAAAGCGACGCAGTGACGAATCGCAAAAAAGTGCTCTGGTCTTAAAGTGGGAAATCCTTCCGGGGGGGTGAAGTGGTTAAGGAATACTTTAAGATGGTTGGGCCATGCCTTCAGACTGTTTTCTATACTCTAAAGTCAATTTAGTCAATTAACTGTCTGAAATAAGAATATATTCCCATAGGAACCAATCAGGTTCAATTGAGGTTTTTTTTTCATTTCCTAATGTTAATTTCCTGTACAGTCAGAAATGACAACTGCTTTTAAAAAATAATGATTATTTACTGGTTTCTTGCTTCTTCCCTGTTTGTCTCAATGTTTATAATGCATTCACACTTATTTTCAATCTGTCATTAAGAATGTACACATCGCTTCTAATAAATAACTAAAAATAAATCAGCATGTTAATGGCCACAGAGAATAGCTGACAGTTATAAAATGTTTGAAAGAAAAAACCTTGTGAGCCAATGATTCAAGTAATCCAGGTCCCTCTGAAAATAAATATCAGGTGATATCAGGTACATAAGTCAAGCTTGGAAACATCATAATATTTTCTTGCAGAAGCAGCAATCATAGCAAGCATAGGCATATAACAAACTCTGTGGTCATGACATCTGTGCATGCTTTGTAAAGTTCAGAATGCTCTATAAATATCACTTTCAACAGACCACTACAGTGAGATGTGCAATGAAATAACAGTGCTTGGAGTACAGAATAATTAGAGCTACTAGTAACAAATGACACAATCACTCACTGGGGAAAATTCATATTGGTAGTCCTTTGGTACATGCTAGAATGCATTATGTGTAATTATATATAATTATTCCTAAAACACCCTGACACAGTATACATACCATTGAGGCATTGAAACGTATTAGTTACCCATATAAAGCCCATCACCAGTAAAAAAACAAAAAACAAACAACAACCCCCAACCTGTTTACACCCCACCAGCACCCACCCATTCTTTATAAAATAAGATCCTAAAACCAAGTAACAAACACCCAAATCTGCAATCACATGAGCCACTGGAGATTGGAAGTTCTCCAATGTTCGCCATGGATTAGCTGATAGGGCATGTGCTGCCCCTCATTGTAATGTCCCGCTGGCATGTTTTAGGACCCTGTGAGGACCCTGTAAGAACTACTGTGAGGACCCAGTGATGGACAATTTGTGACAGCCTGTGGGCAGTGCCGATATCACCAGTAAAAGATGTGGGCACTACAGACTGGACTTACCCACACTACAGAGCACAAGAAAGATGACCTGAGAAGATGCGTCTATTGGTCGCAGGTTTAGGTACATATAAGATTGAGTACAAGTAGGCTGATTTTTTTTATTCCACCCCCTGGATATGCTCTTTCAGTAAATACAGGCCTGGTCTATAGTCCAGCAGCCCCAATTAAATAGTACTGGTTTTGTTTTGCAAAAAAAAAAAAAAAAAACACTAAAAAAACTTTTTTTTAGTTTACTTTGTCATTTTGCATCAGCTGGCATACTTTAAAGCAGTATTAAATCCAAAAGCAAACCTTAATTATATTGCAGTTTACCAATTCTTAGATGTGGTAACTACATTTTTTTTCTGTTATTTCACAACAGAACAAGCTGTCCTACAAATCTGTCAATACAGAGGGATGATTCAAACCATTTACCACTGAAAGCGGTGCTTAAAATGAACAGATTTTATTTATTCAAGTAAAAGGTTCATCCCAAAAGAAAAAAAAAACAGTTGCTGTAACTGCGTGTGTAACTGAAGTGTGTGCTGGAGTTTGGCTTTGATTTGTTAATGTATCTAAATCTGCTAGTCCATCTAACACCCCCCTCCCCCCAGACTGACAATGTTGCTGTCTGCTGTGCCCCCTGTGTCATTCATCCAGGGTGGCACTCTAATACAGGAGTATAGGAATTGATGTCAGAATTGTGTATAGCGTATCGATAATTTACATGTTGTATAGTAAGGAGTATATCTAAGGGATAAATACAGTAAGGCGATGGAAAAAAGAAAGGGGAGAAAGAGCACTTACATTTATTGGAAGTGGATGTAGTAGAATTTCTTATTAACCCATGTATTTTATATTATTCATATTATTAGCATATTTATATTGATATTATAATGATTATTATTGATATTCTTCTTATTATCATTATTAATGCAATATTAAGCAATAATTGCTAGTCTCTAGAAACATGCACAATATCTCATAATATACAAAATTTACATGAAAAGTTGAAGTCTTGACTACTATTATATTTTCTAACAACAAGGATGGTATTCTTAAATTAGAACAACAATTTGACAAGAAATGAATTAAAGCCTTTTACTGTCTTGTCTGTAGTGAATAGATTGAAGATTAGAAAACTATGTATGTTAATTAAGTTGACAGGTCCATAGATAAAGGCCAATTGTTTTAAATATAATAATAGTTAAAACACTGTGCTGTATTAGTGCCACTCCTAAATGGTGCTGAATATGTGTTCCTATATGTGTCATCAATAATAAATCAATAACCAATCAATATATATATCTATATGTCTATAAATATATAAACAGCTGCCGCTTTAAAAAACTCATAAATCAATAATAATCACTATAATTAATCATAGTAAAGCCGCGCTCAAATCTTTTAAAACTTTGCTATATAAGTGCAAAATAATCTTGTGCAAAAAACCGCAAACAAAGTGTCAGTGCAAATTGCAAATGCAAAGAACCAGTGTCCACAAATTGATAAAAATCATAGCCATAAATGGAAATAGAAAAATAGTGTCCAAGAAATAGTGTCCATAAAAGATCCTCCTCCTAAAGTGCAGCTCAAACTCTCTGGTTCAATTCCATCACCACTAAGAGAATCCGCATGCAGGTGGTCACACTGGAGGCTTACCAGATATCTGCATAAAGATCGCTTGTTTAATAGGTCGGCCTCAGCCAAGCCTCCCTCAACTCCGATCCACTCCTTTCAGGAATCACTCGATATCCCATTAGTGTTAATCACATGAAATATAAAAGATTCCTCATAGTGTATCTCTTTAAGCAGATTGATTTATTTAGATAGATAGAATGCGCTTACATCAAATCATTAAAAACCATCACAGTGTACAGATTCCAAAGACATCTACCCGTTCGCTGATCCTCGCCTCTCTCCCTCTCCAGACGAGCGTCCCAGCTCCTGGTGTGTCTAGTGTGTGTCTCCTCGGGCCGCCGTGTAGCCACGCCCCTGACGCGTTTCGTCACTTCCGACTTGATCACAGGGCTATTAAACAAGCGATCTTTATGCAGATATCTGGTAAGCCTCCAGTGTGACCACCTGCATGCGGATTCTCTTAGTGGTGATGGAATTGAACCAGAGAGTTTGAGCTGCACTTTAGGAGGAAGATCTTTTATGGACACTATTTCTTGGACACTATTTTTCTATTTCCATTTATGGCTATGATTTTTATCAATTTATGGACACTGGTTCTTTGCATTTGCAATTTGCACTGACACTTTGTTTGCATTTTTTTGCACAAGATTATTTTGCACTTATATAGCAAAGTTTTAAAAGATTTGAGCGCGGCTTTTTACTATGATTAATTATAGTGATTATTATTGTTTTAAATATACATATTCATAGTGAGGGGAAAAAAGTATTTGATTCCCTGCTGATTTTGTACGTTTGCCCACTGACAAAGAAATGATCAGTCTATAATTTTAATGGTAGGTTTATTTTAACAGTGAGAGACAGAATAATAACAAAAATATCCAGAAAAATGCATTTTAAAAAAAGTTATAAATTGATTTGCATTTTAATGAGTGAAATAAGTATTTGATCCCCTATCAATCAGCAAGATTTCTGGCTCCCAGGTGTCTTCTATACAGGTAACGAGCTGAGATTAGGAGCACTTTCTTAAAGGGAGTGCTCCTAATCTCAGCTTAAAAGACACCTGTCCACAGAAGCAATCAAATCAGATTCCAATCTCTCCACCATGGCCAAGACCAAAGAGCTGTCCAAGGATGTCAGGGACAAGTTTGAAGACCTACACAAGGCTGGAATGGGCTACAAGACCATCACCAAGCAGCTTGGTGAGAGGGTGACAACAGTTGGTGCGATTATTTGCAAGAAGAAGAAACACCAAATAACTGTCAATCTCCTTTGGTCTGGGGCTCCATGCAAGGTCTCACCTTGTGGAGTTTCAATGATCATGAGAACGGTGAGGCATCAACCCAGAACTATATGGGAGTATCTTGTCAATGATCTCAAGGCAGCTGGGACCATAGTCACCAAGAAAACAATTGGTAACACACTACGCTGTGAAGGGCTGAAATCCTGCAGAGCCCGCAAGGTCCCCCTGCTCAAGAAAGCACACGTACAGGCCTGTCTGAAGTTTGCTAATGAACATCTGAATGATTCAGAGGAGAACTGGGTGAAAGTGTTGTAGATGAGACCAAAATAAAGCTCACTGGCATCAACTTAACTCGTCGTGTTTGGAAGAGGAGGAATGCTGCCTATGACCATAAGAACACCATCCCCACCTTCAAACATGGAGGTGGAAACATTATGCTTGGGGGTGGGGGGGGGGGGGTGTTTTTCTGCTAAGGGAACAGGACAACTTCACTGCATCAAAGAGATGATGGAGGTTGCCATGTACCTTCAAATTTTGGGTGAGAACCTTGTTCCCTCATCCAGGGCATTGAAAATGGGTCATGGATGGGTATTCCAGCATGACAATGATCCATAACACACGGCCAAGGCAACAAAGGAGTGACTCAAGAAGAAGCACATTAAGGTACTGGAGTGGCCTAGACAGACTCCAGACCTTAATCCCATAGAACATATGTGAAGGGAACTGAAGGTTTGAGTTACCAAACGTCAGCCTTAAAACCTTAATGACTTGGAGAGGATCTGCAAAGAGGAGTGGGACAAAATCCCTCCTGAGATGTGTGCAAACCTGGTGGCCAACTACAAGAAATATCTGACCCCTATGATTGCCAACAAGGGTTTTGCCTCCAAGTACTAAGTGAAGGGGTCAAATACTTATTTCACTCATTAAAATGCAAACCAATTTATAAGTCTTTTGAAATTAGTTTTTCTGGATTTTTTTTGTTGTTATTCAGTCTCTCACTGTTAAAATAAACCTAACATTAAAATTATAGACTGATCATTTCTTTGTCAGTGGAAAAACGTACAAAATCAGCAGGGGGTTAAATACTTTTCTCCCTCACTGTATATATATATATATATACTGCAGTTCTGGCACCTGCTGCACTGAATGTATGTAATAGCAAGGGGTGTGGGATGTGCTGGGTGAAATATTGATGCTGGCTGCTGGGGGATCTATTGTCATTGGTGGAGATCTGTTTTTGTGTGAGGGTCTATTGATGCTGGCTTCTGGGGGATCTATTGTTGCTGGGGGGAGGGGGAGTCTTGTGATGCTGAGAGCAATCTACTGTTGAGGGAGAGGTCTATTGTTGCTGGCTCCTGGAGGGTCTATTGATGCTGGCTGCAGGGAAATTTGTTGTTGCTGCTGAGGGGGTCTAATGTTGCTGAGGTAGATCTATTGTTGCTGGGAGGACCTAATGTTGCTGGGGTAAGGTCCATTGTTGCTGAGAGAGTCTATTGTTGTGTGAGGGGATCTATTATTGCTTGGGTGTGGTATATTGTTGCTGGGGGATCTATTTTTGCTAGCTCCAGGGGATCTATTTTTACTGCTTTTCCTGTTATTAGACAAGAACAAATCCCATACAAATTATTTAGCACCACAAAATGACACTTGGACTAGTAGTACTGGGAGGTGGATAGTGGGTGAAACCAAGGGACAGTGCTCAGAGGAGGGTAGGATGCAGGGACAAGGGGGTGCTCAGAAGTTCCAGCACCTGTCCTATAAGACATTTAGGACGTAGAATGGGATGAATTGAAGTTTATTTTGCATACAAAGTTGCAAACATGTTATAAATCTTAGGATGGAGAAGTCTTATCAAGACAAGAAGAGCTTGTTTTATTGATGGGTATAAAGTCATAATGTCTGTAGATAAAGATTTTATTTAGGTGGAAGAATAGGCCATGTCTTTTACATATCATTTTTAATAAACATATAGAAATTCTGGGAATGAAGAGGTTTGTCTGACTGTATGACAGGTGTCAGATTCATGGTTAGTTACAGTGATGTAGGTCTTAGCAACTAATCATATTGTACCTAATATTCTTATTTTGTAAAAAATTGTATAAATTGTGCTTGTGTGCCGCTATGTCTTTCAAGATGCTGTTGCCTGTTCCCAGCTGTGTTTAATAAACCATCATCATTGAAGGTCCTGCCTTGTCCAATCCTTCATTATTTCTACTTCATGGAGGTAGTGAGTTGTGAATGGGATTGTTACGTACTTGGTAGAAGGCAAAGCTAGGCCAAGCTGTTGAGGGCAGACTCTCTTGTATCTCCTGCTCAAGCAGTAAAACCCTGTTCTGAACATGAAACAGAAGGTGCAAAGGGACAGGAGGAACATGAGTATTGTAGGATATGACTTGCAGAACCTCGAACTGGAGATGCTGACCAGGACAATCCAGCGGAATGTGCAAGCAGTAGGGTCAGGTGAAGAGTCAGCAGGAGAATCAGCAGAAGTTAGAGGGGAACTCTGGCTTGCCCAAATATTCAGGATGGCAGAGATCACTGATGATAACAGCAGGCATGTAGCAGTACTATGCATGCAAGCAGGCAACTGCATCAGCAAGTAGACACTTAAAGATGGTGTGCAGCAGGATCAGGCACAAGTGAAAATCATGGATCAAGCTGAGGCCAGTAACAAGCAAATCAGGTGCCAAATCAAGGTCAGAGATGAAGCCAAGTTCAGGAACGGAAGAACAGAACAAGATCCAAATCAGGTCAATCGGAAGCTGGGTTGTTAACAGGAACCACATGCAGAACACAAGTCAAGGGGCAAGGAACGCACTTAAGACCAGTCAGCAATGACACTTTAGTGTCACAGTTAGAGCATCCCTTAAACTCGTCGCCTGCTGCCAATGCTGACAATGCTGTCCACACTCCAACTGGCTAATAGGAATTCTCTGATAGAGGTATTGAAAGGAGGTTTGACTCAGGAGGAGTCCTAAGTCCTTGGATTGCTGACACTATTTAAAGATCCAAATAATTACAACTAAAAATCCAAAGGCTAAATGGATACATTTATTGTATTTATTTGAGAAAGAAAAGCACCATCAAATAAAAACAAGCAGATCATTTTCCAAAGTTTAATGCTAGCTCTTGCTGAGCATATGCTAAAAATATGACTTGCGTAGCTGTGCTTATTACACAGAAAATGTGTCATTTCATTGACTAAATGTATCAGCTGCAAATGACTTATTCAGCTGAGGCACAGCAAAGTATATTAAAACTACATGCATAGCTCACAAATTCATCAAATCATGAAATGTTACTTGGAAATCAGACCCTGTTAGGAATACTTCCACTTAAAGTTTCGGCATGTTTTACTGAATAAATTGATTTGTACTTGAAAATGCTGTTACTTTTTATGCATTACTTATTTGTGATTCAGCAATTAACTTTGCAGGCACAAGTCTGCTATTAGCTGTTATGGAAATAATCTGAATGCAGTGATTACACTCAGTAGTATAATATAATGCACGCTCAAGATATTTTCCAGCTTGATAAATATACCTCAGAAGACTGTCTATAAGAAACAGCGGTTTCTACAAATTAAAGCCCATACACATTTTTCTGTTGAATAGGAGATATTTCCTGTTTCTTTATGCTGTGACCCTTCATTAATAACAATTACTTAGCTCTCCTGCTCTTTGACCACCACTATCTAGTTTTTAATACCACTACCCAAAGCTATTTTTCACCTCCTTCTAGGTCTTGTGGGCAAAGCAATCAGTGCACCATGAACCATAGAGGTTGATTTACTAAAGGCAAATAGACTGTGCACTTTGCAAAGTGCAGTTGCACTCTGCAAGAGCAGCTGCTCCAGAGCTTAGTAAATGAGCAGAAGCTATGCTGACTTCTGTTATCCAATCATGTGCCAGCAAAAATGCATTTTTTAAAAATTTCCTTTATTGTGTATTCTTTACAAAGCAACACTTTACTTCATTTACTAAGTTCTGGAGCAACTGCACTTTGCAAAGTGCACAGCCTATTTGCCTTTAGTAAATCAACCCTATGGTCTCTTTTCAGATTTCCCCTACCCCCACTCCTCTCTTTTTGCATCCCCCACTTCTACCCAGGGAAGGACAGGACTTTGGGAGAATTTGGACCAGTGCTAATAAGATATGTTGGGCTCAGTGGAGATACTTCATTATTCAGGCAGAATAGGACCCAAAGGCAGTGACAAGGTGGGTCTTACATATCTACTCACTTTCTGTTCAGACCTGTACTCACAGCACCTAGCAGAGAAGGTCTTCTTGCACTGACTTCAATTATGGCTCAGAAATGATCCGCAAATAAAGCTGATGCAAGAAGATACAAAAAAATTGTGTCACAATCATAGGTGTGTGCAGTCTATTGCATTAGGGTGTGCACCCTAAATCTCAAACACACACATGTTCTGCTCAGTGCACACGTGACACACCACCAGAAGGCGGGCCCGGTGTGATCTCTGAGGCAGGAGCATCTGCATCCCGTCCGCTCAAACTTAATTGCAGTACTGGAAGAAAGCAAGGGGGAAGCAGGCTCCATCTTGGGGATGTTCCTGGAGTCCTTCTGAGAACTGGGATCGTCTGAAACTGCTGGGGGAGGAGGTAGGGGAAGGAGATTGGACCTAGTAATGTAAATGTCATTCATGATAGGTAATTATGGGTGATTAGGGTGTGCCCAGGCCAACCTGACACACCCTGTGCACACGCCTATGGTCACAATTAACCATGCCATTTAGGAGCAACCAACTTTCACTGTGCCCACCAATAACTACTTCTCCACGATTCACTTTGTAGGGTACATGTTCTTTAGCTCACAGAAATGTGCGCCTACCATTGCCCAAGGTCAAAGTTCCCCATTTCTCCCCTGTCTCCACCCCCTTTATTCTTAAATTGGAGTTCCACCCAAATGTGGAACTTCTGCTTTAAGTGAAGGTGACTCCCTGGCATGCCACAATTGGCATGTCATTTTTTTTGGGGGGGCCCTGTTTTCACAGGGTCCCAGGTCCCACTTCCTCTCCTGGTGCCGCGGAATTGTAAGGAAGTTCACCTGTCCCCCCTCCCTCCCGCGGCCTTCTGGGACACGTCACAGGTCCCAGAAGATACACCAGCCAATCACATCGTGCAGCGTGACTCGCGCATCTGCAGTGCGCGCCCGGCTTTGAAACCAAAGCTGGGCGCCCACACTTGTGATGCTGGCACCGCAGGGAGGAGGGGGAGAGGAGTGAGGCTTCAGGCAGCCGCTTCACTGGAGCGTGGGACAGGTGAGTGTCTGATTATTAGAAGTCAGGAGCTATGTTTTTTGCGGCTGCTGACTTTTAAAAGGGTGGAAGTCTGCTTTAAGCCTGGTATGGTGGTACCCACAGACAGTTTCTTTTTCATTCAACCCCTGTTGAGCTATTGTGGTCTGACAGGGGGACTGCCCCCGCACCAGAACACACTGGATGCCAATCGGCAGCTGTTTTTCCAGCATGCCTGTTCGACAGAAGCTAGACCTTTGACCAGATTCTGTTGGACAGGTTTCTGTACACATGAGCCAAATCTCAGCTGGTTTCTGTTGAACCAGCCGATACCAACCGATAATCGGCCCATGTGTACAAGGCTTTATTTTACTGGGCTAGTTGCTCTATTGCACTATTTTCTGCTCTGGATAAGCTTGCTCTTGCCAAATTATGATGTCCTCAACTTGGAAATGATCAGTTTTGGCACCCTTGCTGAATGAAGACAATAAAAAAATAGCCTAAACTGTTTTTTTAATGCACACATCAAAAGTCTATAACTAGCGCTTGGGAAATTCAAGAAAAATATATTTTTACATTCATACCTTCTCAAACCTTTAAACCAAGCTACATTTTCCAAAATCCAACAACTCTTGCTCCAGCTATTGCTCTTACCACCCAAGAGCTGGTGAAGTCCTTTCAAAAGATTACAATTATACCATTGGACTTAATATTTTAGTGCACTAAATTAATACCACATATCCCTCTTCTACCTGCAACTCTATTTTCTTTCAGTTCTGTTAACAAAGTCACTTCTCTCTCTATTACCTATCCTCTTGTTCCAGTTTTTTCTGACCTACTTTGTGCTCTTTTCACTCACTACTGCACTGCAATAAACTATTAAACCTCTCCCTCTACTCTGCTAAATTCATCTGATCCGTTAAACAGGCAAAAATATTGTCTATACTAAAGCTCTCTATTGAGTGTTCTGTCTGTCAGTTTTCATCCAAATTCAATAAATGCCTTGTCAACAAGAGGCTAATGCTATTCCTCATTTTCAACCAAAAAAGACGTTTTGGCTTGGATGGTAAGCAGGGAATTTTCAATATTAGGAATGGTTTACTGTCAGTTAAAATGGCCAGGCAAGTATCAATTTGTGATTTAGGTATGAGCATTCATAAAACAAGCAACTTAATATTATTCAAAATATTAAACTATGCAGCACACAAGGTATTGTTAACTGAAAAGAATTATCAAAATGCATACATTAGAAATGTAAATTCTCTATTAAAAAAGGTTGCTTAATCAACCTTAACCACTTCAGCCCCGGAAGGATTTCCAGCTTTAGGACCGGAGCCCTTTTTGCGATTCGGCGCTGCGTCGCTTTAACTGACAATTGCGCGGTCGTGCGACGTTGTACCCAAACGAAATTTGCGTCCTTTTTTTTCCCACAAATAGAGCTTTCTTTTGGTGGTATTTGATCACCGCTGCGCTATTTCTGATCGCCACTATAAACAAAAGAAGAGCGACAATTTTGCAAAAAAACCCAAATTTCTTACTTTTTGCTAAAATACAAATCCAAAAAAAAATATAAAAAAACATTTTTTTTCATCGGTTTTGGCCGATTTATATTCTTCCTCATATTTGTGATAAAAAAAATCGCAATTAATCGGCGTTTATTGATTGGTTTGCGCAAAAGTGGTAGC
>BLSH010373387.1:992653-1004191 GCA_018402905.1 Glandirana rugosa | reverse complement strand
AGTTAGTTAAAACCAAGAAGGTTCAACTAGTCGGTACCGCCTGAAAATAGTTTACGAAGACTGACTTACTTGTTTTTAGACATTCAGTCTCTTGACTGACATTAATTGGTGAACGGTTGGCGGCTAGCCGTAAACTGCCGCCGTTTCACCGAGACATTCCGCTTAGCGGCAGTATACTGCCGCCGGCGGACTGGCGCGTGTCACTCGCGAGCGCGCGGCGGCCTCCGCGCGGGCGTACGAGTGACACAGACCCCTCCCGGTCCCTCGTGGTCACAGCCTCCATGTACAGGAAGGCTGTGATCACAGCCCTTCCTCCTTCACAGAACGGAGGTCCGTGTTTACATACACGGACCTCCGTTCTTTCACTCCGGGGGGGGGCATCGCGGGTGGCCGGCAGAGATTGACTCCGCTGCACCCGCTCCCTGGCCCTCCCCAGACACAGTGAGCATGCGGGCGCGCCTCCGGCGGCGCGCGAGCGCTCACTGTGCGCGGTCAGGCGGCCGCCGTCATATGACGGCGATTCGCCTTACAGAGCCACTTTGCCGCCGTCAAATGCCGATCGGCGGTTGGCAAGTGGTTAATTACAGTCAGTTCTCTGACTTACAGATTTTTGTTCATTCAGTCAGAAGCATTTGATAAAAGTCCGCCATGGCTGATCAACTTGGAAGAACCAAAATTGATTGAGAGCTCAGTAAATCAATCGAATAGAGAGTCTCTGGTTTGTGATTTACATTTAACTTGATTGATTTAGTTGCAATAAATGATAGATTGCATGATGATATTGATATAAGCGTGATAACTCCATGAAAAAGATGTGGCCCTACCCCCTAAAATGCTTAAAAAATGCCATGCCGTTATCACAACTAATCCTTATCAATCAGCTTACTCTGAAAAGTACCTGAACTGTGGAGGATATGCCCAAAAAGCCCAAACGACCAATATCGCCTGTAGGATCTCTCCAGCTGATCTTTTTCCCATTACTGACTGAGGCTGGGTTCACACTAGTGCGAACTGGATGTGGTTTTCACGCATCCAATTTGCAATAGCAGAAGATTGTGACCAGCTCTCTATGGAACCAGTTCACACATCTCTGGAGCAGCACTGGTGCGAATTTGCACAGGAACCCTGTGCGTCTTTTGGTCCATTTCAGGTCCGAATTCAGCCCAAACACCAGACCCCTGCTGTAAGCCGGAGCGTGCTCCAGTGTGAACCCAGCCTTAATGTGATACTTAACTCTTGTTTTTTTTTGTTAAAAATAACAAACATGGTATACTTACCCGCTCTGTGCAGTGGTTTTGCACAGAGCAGCCCAGATCCTCCTCTTCTTGGGTCCCACTTTGGTGCTCCTGGCCCCTCCCTCCTGTTGAGTGCCCCCACAGCAAGCAGCTTGCAATGCTGGCACCCGAGCCAAGCCGGAGCTCCCTATGTCCATCCAGACACAAAACCGCAGCCCAGCCCCTCATCCTTTCTCCCTTCATTGGCTCACTGACTTAGATTGGCAGCCAATGGCGCCGCGCTGCTGTCTCAGCCAATGAGGAGGGGAGTCCCGGACAGCTGAGTCTCTTGTACAACATTGTTGGATCTAGATGGGGCTCAGGTTAGTATTAGGGGGGCTGCTGCACACAGAAGGCTTTTTATCTTAATGCACAGAATGCATTAAGATAAAAGATCTTCTACCTTTACAACCACTTTAGCATGCCTTGTTTTCAGTACTGTGTGTAGAGGTGGCTATTTGTATAGAGGAGTGAGGGTTTGCCTTATTATGTCAGAGCTGCACCTTTGATGATTTCTAATTTGATAACTGATGGGGGTTGATTTGCTAAAACTGGAGCATGCATAATATGGTAGAGCTCTGCATAGAAACCAATCAGCTTTCGTTTTTTTTTTTTTTTTGTCAAAGCTTAATTGAACTGCTAAAGTTAGAAGCTTATTGGCTACAATGCACAGCTGCACCAGATTTTGCACTCTCCAATTTAGTAAATCAGCTCTATGGAGTCATATCCAAGAAGTAGGAGGCCAGGTGTTGTGCTTGCAGGACTGAATAGGAATGCTAGCAGCTGTCACTAAATGCAGGTCCTGATGACTGAGGTGTGAGTATCTCCACTTTGGACTATAAGACTAATATGCATATTGTTGGTATTGTTCCCTGGGGGCAAAAGCCTTCATGCCTCCCAGTTTTGTCCTTTATTCTTGTTTTGCACATTCAACAGAAACTACAGTAATCAAAGTGACCAATGACTTCCTCAGAGGCAAATCAAAAAGTAACTTTTCTCCTTCACATTCTCAATCTCTCCTTTGAATTTGACATTGTTGACCACATGCGTCTACTGCAAAATCTCCACTCTTCTACTCCATTCTGAACATAGTCTTTTTAATGGTAATGTATCACTTAACTTTACTTAGTCTTTTTAATGGTAATGCATCACTTATTTTTACTTAGCTCAATTTGTGTGTGTTTTTGCAGTAAAGATTGTTTTTTTCAGTGACTATTGTTCTCAGTTCTCAATGACTTTAATTTCTAAAAATAATGTCCACAGTGGCAAATAGCAATTGTTAAAACCTAGTGAATTGAGCTTATGTAATATTAAAGCTAAACTTCGCTCAAGAGTATAAAGCCCCGTATGCAAAGGGAATTTGAAAAAGCCCCTCCGAATGCTAGAACTGCTGGCAGGAAAATGCGGCTGAAAAAAAAACCACGCATTTAGCCATGTTTTACACATGTTTTTGCGCATTAAAATGTGTCAATGTTTACAAGTGTTTTTTTACTCCCAAATGCCCACAATTCATTGGAAAATAGTTCATTTTTAATTACAGCCATTTTGTGAGGAAAGAGAGAGCACTTTGTTTAGCAAGGAGCTAATCCCTGCTCCACCATGCTTCACTGTTCACTTCACACATTATTATACCACTTTCCAGTCCATTCATGAACAAACTGCCTCCTGCTACACGCAAATATTTCACATTTTGACTCATCAGTCCAGAGCACCTGCTACCATTTTTATGCACCCCAGTTCCCATGTTTTCATGCATAGGTTGTGGAAACAAGGCTAAGCGACTCAATTATGCAAGAAAACATAGGAAATGTCGAAGAAGGCAGTACAATAATGAGTGTCTGCAGGCAACAGTGAAGCATGGTGGAAGGTCTTTACAAGTTTGGGGCTGCATGTCTGCAAATAGAGTTAGATATTTAGTCCGGATGAATGGTGTTCTCAATGCTGAGAAATGCAGGCAAATACTTATCCATCATGCCAAACCACCAGGGGGGTGTGTGATTGGCCCTAACATTTGTACTGCAGCAGGCCAATGACCCCAAACATGTAGCCAATGTCATTAAGAACTATCTTCGGTGTAAAGAAGAACTGGGAGTCCTGGAAGTGATGGTTTGGCTCCCACAGAGCCCCGATCGCAACATCATAGAGCCTGTCTGGAATTATATGAAGAGACAGAAGAATTTGAGGCAGCCTACATCTACAGAAGATCTGTGGTTAGTCCTCCAAGATGCTTGGAACAACCTGCATGCCAAGTTCCTTCAAAAACTGTGTGCAAGTGTACCTAGAAGAATTGAAGAATTGATGCTGTTTTGAAAGCACACCAAATATTGATTTGATTTGGATTCTGTTCATTTACTTTCCATTTTGTTAATTGATAAAAATAAACTATTAACACTTCTATTTCTGAAAGCATTTGTGAATTCACAAGATTTCTCACACCTACCTAAAACTGTTGCACAGTACCGTATGTATTTTTTTTCCTTATGTTGAATATTTTAATGTAATTTTTTCATAATTTGTTTGAATACATTTTTATACTTTTTTGGTATTCAATTTATTAATTTTTTTTTCATAATATTTTGAAAATAACTTTTTTTTTGCAATAATGTTTTTTTTTTTTACATTTGCATATGTCCCCCCTTTTTTTCAAATGGTAATTTTTTTTCATATGGTTACTCTTTTTATGGTGATTTTTTCTATTCTAGGTTTTCTGGCAACAGGACAAACTTTTGCATCCCTACACCCTTATTAACTTAGAGTATGAGTACGATGGCAAAAGTGACCCCGGAAACTTGCCTGGCACTGTGGGAGGAGTTACATAATGTTGTTATGCTTCAGCCAATGGAACAGATGTAGTAAGAGGTTGCTGATAAATTTTGGGAGAAGACTCAGTTTCCCAATCGCATGGGAGCCCTGGACGGAAAACACGTTTTCCCAAGTCTGGTTCAAGGTATATCAATTACAAGAAATATTTTTCCATAGTAGTCTTGGGATTGGTGGATGCGCACCTGTGATTCATATGCATTGACGTGGGAGCCTATGGAAGTCAGAGAGATGCAAGAATCTTTGGAGAGTTTGTGATGGGACATTGGCTGTATGAAGGACGTCTCAGAATTCCTGCAAGGAAGCTTCTTCCATGCATAATGGAGTCTTCCACTTGTGATGATGAGGCTTTTGGACTTTCATAAAACCTAATGCAGCCCTATAGTGGACATGGTCACAAGCAAAAAGTATTCAATTCAATATAGACTAAGCCACGCCCGTCGAGTTGAGGATTGCACATATGGAATATGTACTGCAAAGTGGTGTTTACTCCTCTTTCTCAGAAAACCAAGCTCCACAGCCATAGGGTATTGCCTGTGCATTCTTGGGGCTTCACTCCTCTGGGTTTGCATTTCTTTATTTAAGTCTCTCCAAACGCGGTCACACAGGGACTTTCACTGCATCTGGAGGATGTCAACTGAAAAAACAAACAAAAAGGGGCATATAAGCATATATACTGCAAAAAAATGTACCTAAACATAACATTATGCGGACATACGTTGATTGTTATTCTTCCTGTACATAAGACCATCCCAATCCTCAGTCAGGCTTTAACCAATTCCCTCAAAAAACTTTGTTTTAGATACGTGTGCAGTCCCAAATTTGGGGGTACATTTGTACAGCTGCTATCAGCTGTGACTGGCTCCCATCCCTATCTGTTGGGTTTGTCTCTCTCTCTCTGCAGGTGTGTGGACACCAGAGTGGGGGTAGGTCACAGGGAACTTCCTGTATACACAGGATTTCCTGGATTGTCTTAATCATCATGAAAAATATCATCCACTAAACTGTAAAAATGCACCCAAATGCAATTTCCCTAAATGTGAAATGCTTTTAAACACGTTCAATATTTTTTATGCCCCAAAGTTCCTCTGCTGAATGTGGTTTTGTTGAATACATATTTCTGGCTCTAAACGTTCCTGCCTCTAAACTCCTCTAAATGCCTTTGTGTGCATGGACTCATAAGATAACATAGAGCGGTGTTCAGGGGCTTTAGGAAAAAAAAAATGCCAAACGCCTAAAAAATGGCATTTTGCAAACTGCAGCATACAGGAGGCCTTAGATGGAGCTTTCTTGGCTTCAAAGGATAAGAAGGTTTAGTTCCGCTTTACGGCTGCTTTCACACTGATCAGTTTTTCTTCCATTTTTGCATTAAAACAAGTGGGAGAAAAATGTATGACCGTTATATCCTATGGAACTCTTCACACTGGTCAGTTGTGGGTCTGATGCGAAAATTGGAGGTTAAGATAAAAAGCTGATAGCAATGGGGACTGATTTATCAGAGGAATAGAGCATGTGCACTATGCAAAGTGAATGTTCACCTTAAAAATCCTATCATAAGCAAACAAAAACCCATTTTTTTAAATTTCCTTTGGACGAGTATTGAGCTTCACTTTATTTACTAAGTGAACATTCACTTTGCTAAGTCAGTCTCTCCCACAGTCACTGGGGTTGATTTAGTAAAGAAATTCATCATGTTCACTTTTTAAAGTATATGTTTATATTGCAAAGTGAATGTTCACTTAGCGTAGGTTAGTGATTGCGTTCCAGCTGTGTTCATGTCAATCCTTCATTCATGTGCATGCAAAAGTACTGTTTTTTCCATGAACATTAGACATTATTAGGTATTTAAGGCAAACGTAGCTTTACCTAATTTACTAAGCTTAATGAGCATTCACAGCATTAAGCAAATAGCCTCAATCCCTTTAATAAATCCACTACATATATGTAGCCCCATCTTTCCACCACATTCCCAAAACAGTTTCTGGCACACTTAAAAGAGAACTTCACTCTCCCAGTGGTAATTTATTTATTTCAGGTATTTATATAGTGCTGACACCTATACAGTATATTGTGCATTTACATCAGTTCCTACCCTCAAGGAGCTTATAATCTAAAGTCCCTAACTCACATTCATACATACTAGGGTAAATTCAGACAGGAGCCAATTAACCTACTAGTATGTCTTTGGAGGAAACCGGAACACCCAGAAGAAAACCCACATAGACACAGGAAGAATATGTAAATTCCAGGCATGTAGTGCCATGGCTGGGATTTGAACCAATGACCATAGCACTGCCAGGTGGAAGTGCTAACCACTAGCCACTTCATCTTTTTGCTCACTTGCCTTTGGTGCTTTGTTATGCTAGCATTCTATACTTGTAAGCCCAGAGGACCCAGACCCAGCATTGTCCTCTTTTCTGGCACCACTCTCCTACTCCCAGTCCTCTCCCTTGCCACCATCTTTTCTTTTTTTTTTCTTCTTTCCTTTTCATGGAAAGATGGCTGCCTCTTCTTGCAGCTGTACCTCCCAATGACATGGCGTCAGATGTTGCGCACAGGCAGACAGTGATCTATTTCCATTTGTGTCTTCATATTGCTCTATGAATGGAGGATAGCAATACCAAAGTCACATATCTCAGAAAGCGTTGCTTTCCACCATTCATAGGACCCTATGTAAACAGACACTGCTCCAGAACTCTGTCTGTACATGCAGAAGATTTGGAGCCAATTCTGTTTACTTTCCCCATTCTGTGAATGGGGAAAATAATGCCTGTGGGATATGTATTAATGTCAGTATTTCAGGAGGCTGGAGGACAGTGAAATGCCATGTTTTACCTATTCAAAATTGGAGGCAAAGGGGAACAAAAAAAGAAAAGAAAAAAGTGAAGAAAGTAAAGAAAAAAAAAAAAGGTAATGTGGGAGGTAGGGGGTTATATTGGTGCAAAATGTCACTTCTAATAAAGGTTATTTCCCTGTTATTTTCATCTGGAAATCCTGTTAATAACACACTTCTTGTCTTTGGGTGGCTATGCTCACTTGCTGTGTTGTATCTATGGAGGGAGTCATAATTGCCATCCATGCTGCTATTCTGATTTGGACTACAATGAGATCTTCCTCTATTTATCAGCATTACACAGGGGTTGGGGGGATTGGTAGTTTACAGAAGATAGCTTGTAATGAAGGTAAGATTGTTTGTACGGTAAGCTGCATTATATTTTTCTTCTTGGCATAAGATGTCCTTTAAACTTCACATGTAAAATATTCAAAAAATTGTATAACCAGATAACCAATATTTGCATTTTCTCCCTTTTCTGAGTTTTTATCTCTGTTTACTGTAACGAGAAATCCAATTGGTATTGTAAGCAGCACAGCAGTACTGCAACACAGAGTGATGTGAATGTGGAAACATATTCTGTAATTTAATGTGTCATGGTAATAATTACAATGACTACATAATTAAGGAAATAATAGAAATAATATAAAACAGCTGAATTTTTATAATAATAATAATAACAATAATAATAACAATTAATAACAATAATGTAGTTTGCAGAATATAATTCAAGGACCACATTCCATTTAGAGAAGCAATGCCATCTTTTATGAAATAATCAGGTTTGCAATATCATTTCCTTTTCTAAACCATAATTTCCTGTTTGCATCATAGAAACTGACAATGTTATTTCCTAGCAATATAACATGAAACTTGTACAAACATTTTGAGCTCTGCAAATCAGTAATATTTGTAAGAATTCTTAAGCTGTTTGAAACAAACTATTGATTCTCCCTTTTGTAAGCTGTAAACAATTGTGCTCTTTTTTGCAGATCTGTACGAGGTATTGGTTGAATTAACATGCCCATGGATTGCAAACTTCATGATGAAAGTATATATCGTAGTTTATAACTAATGTAGCCCTGCAACCCCCAGTTCAAATCAAAGAGGACCTGTACTATAAAACTGTTTCATAAAAAATGGCAAGCAGGAAGTAAAGGACTAGTTACCAGTAATGCTGGTGGTCTCCCTGCAGATCATTTTTTCTCCTTTACTGACTTACCATGCTTTATTCTGCGCTGTGTCTTTGTGTGGACCAGCAATCTTGATAGAGGCAGTTGTTTGCTACCTTATGTCATTGCTACATCCTTGAGGCTGGGTTCACACTAGTGTGAATTGGATGCGGATTTACCGCATCCAATTCGCAATAGCAGGAGATTGTGACCGGCTCTCTATGGAGCCGGTTCACACATCTGTGGAGTGGCTCCGATGTGAATTTGCACAGGGGTCCTCTGCAACTTTTGGTCCTTTTCAGGTCTGAATCCAGCCCAAAATTGGGGCTGAAACCGGACCTGAAACAGGGAATGCTGTGAGCTGTGAGCCGGAGCGTGCTCCAGTGTGAACCCAGCCTAAAGGAGTTGTAAAGGCAGAAGGTTTGTTAATCTTAATGCATTCTATGCATTAAGACAAAAGCCTTCTATGTGCAGCACCCCCTAATACTTACCTGAGCCCCATCTCTGTCCAGCGATGTCCACGTGTCCCTCGACCGTCCGAGACTCTCCCTCCTGAATGGCTGAGACACACCAGTGGCGCCACTGGCTCCCACAGCTGTTAATCGGGATAGAGGGGGTGGGGCCAAATGGAAGCTCCGTGTCTGAATGGACACATGGAACTGCAGCTTGGCTTGGGTGCCCCCATAGCAAGCTGCTGGCTGTGGGGGCACTCGACAGGAGGGAGGAGTCAGGAGCACAGAAGAGGGACCCGAGAAGAGGAGGATCCAGGCTGCTCTGTGCAAATCCACTGCAACAGAGCAGGGAAAAATAACATGTTTATTATTTAAAAAAAATTAAAAACACAAGACTTTACAATCACTTTAATGATGGCTGAGGTAATATTCAAGACGCAAAAGAGAGTTGGAAAAAATTACACACAAAATAAATGAAGCAGAACCAGAGAGATTCTTGGTTTGCAGCTTACTCTCCAACAAGGAGAACGATCAGCAGCATAATATATAACATCAGCATATCTCACTTCAAATCTTGTGAGACTAGAAGTCAGAGGTTCTATGCCTTTGATGATCTAACATTGTAGATATACACCTGTGATCATACAGTATTTTTCAGGGGAAAGTTAAAACAAAATGCACAAATTTAAGGGTAAAATAAACATTTCTTGATTTTCCCTAGAAAATTGCAAGTCTTCACTTTTTGAGTCCAGGTTCACTTTAAAGCAGAACTTACCTGTATTTGACCAACACAAACCCAAAATTCTTTATTTACTTACTTAATAAATTTGCAGCTCCCTCCCCCCAGCCCCCCTTTATTTACCTGAGCCCGATCTCGATCAGTGATGTGCACAAGAACAGTGGCTCTCTCTCTTCTTGCTGCTCTCTGCTGCGGTCAATCACAGCCTGTGAGGAGAGAGTGGGGGCGGAGCTGAGCCATGCTCAGTGTGTCAAAGGACACATAGAGCTGACTCAAGAGCAAGCCTGCATGAGTGCCCCCATAGCAAGGGGCTTGCTATAGTGGGCACTTGGCAGGGGGGAGGAGCCAGGCTTGTTGGAGGATCGGGTCTGCTCTATGCAAAATCATTGCACAGAGCAGGTAAGTATAAAATGTTTGTTTAAAAAAAATGCCAGTTTACAATCACTTTAATATTCAAGCCATGACCATCTTGACTAAGGGCAGATGATTCATGTAAAAAAAAAACAGAGAAATTTACCGACCAGGCTGCGACCAACCAAATTGACCTTCCAAAAGTATGCGTTTAGTTAGTGGTTTAGTTACACAAATTTGCAAATACATGCATAAGCCACAGAGCCCCGGTAAGACACCCCATTTTCTGTGGACCTAAACTCTATTTTTATGAGTCTCCAACAATGGCAGCACATGCATTTAGATGGTCAAGTGTAGGGCAGATAAACCTGAAGGGAGCCCACCCCTTCTTAAAGGCACAGGGGCACACTGAACACCCAGCCCTTAGCACTATGGCAGCAAAGGTGTCAGTGTGTTACCTGGCCAATATAATTTATTGTTTGTACTGCAGATGATCCATGACCTGGAATCCATCTGCCCTTAGGGTCCATTCACACCAGCTGCTGCACTGCAATGCAGTGGCTGTTGTGTGGTGCGGTCTGGACCAGCCCAGTGTTGATGTGCTGATACTGGTGCATCAAACTTTTCACTTTTTTTTTTAAATTAACTTTATTGAATTGTCACACAGTGACATTTCATAGGATTCTATCAGCCGGCATGTGATGACCCATGCTGCACTGGAAAAAAGTACTGCACGCAGTACTTTTCTTTCTGCACCCACTGCCCGCACTCCACCACAATGCAGCGGTGTTAACCGGCCACACCAGATAAGGCATTTTGCCTTGTTTTGTGGTGGGGGTGTGTTGGAACTGCACTGGAATAGCCCAGTGCACTCTCACTGCTCCTGGAGTGAATGGAACCTTATTGTGATGATGCCCTAGAAAATCGTTTGCATGTGCAATACAATATACATATGCTTGTACACCTTCAGACAGGAGGGTGTACTTAGCTGAGAAAGCCTGTCTTCCCCTCCTCCAAATGGAATAAAAAACTACCCATGTAATCTCCTGGAAAATATGACATTATTTTGGCCTAGCAGGCAGTATTGGTGCTAACTTGCTGTACTCTTAGCCTGGATGTCCTCCCTGTTCTAATGGAAATGTATATGATGCTTGTAGCTGAGTGTTTGCCCTTGTCTAAATAAAGGAACTGTGAGGAGATCATGAGCATATACTACAATGTATTGCTATGTCTTTATATGATGCTTCCTTTCATAAATATACTGTATGTAACTTGAAATGTTAGCTGTCCTGAGTGTTGCCTTTTATTTATTCTGAGTGAATCATTTTGGCTTAGGTCCGAAACCAGGAAGTGACTGAAGAAATGTAAAAAAACATTTAAAACGAATACACATAATATACCTTACTACAGGCCTCGACAAACCCCAGACGCCAGGTCGCCATGGCGACCAGAAATCGCGTCCTGGCGAGTGACTGCCGTTTCTTCTCTCCCCATGGTAAAACAGCGTGTCAGATTCAGCGTCGGATTCAGCGAGAGCCGAGAGCCGTTCTCGGCTTCATCTAACAGCTGTTAAACTTGGCCCGCTGCCCGGGATATTTGTTTCCACTTAGACTGAAGAAAAGTAACAAACAGGCTGCCTGGAATAGTTGTTGAGAGTTAGAAGAATAAACACAACAATGTATCTTCTCGTTCTTTCAAAGCAATGATCTCCGGGCTATCAGGAAAGTTTAACCATTTATAGACTAAACCCTCTCTCACATTAGTGGCTTACAATTAAATATCCAGTGTTTTCTGCTAGAAAATGACTTGGAACCCCCAAACATTATATATTATTTTTTAGCAGAGACCCTAGAGAATAAAATGGCGGTTGCTGCAATATTTTATGTCACATGGTATT
>BLSH010373387.1:935579-952896 GCA_018402905.1 Glandirana rugosa | reverse complement strand
TATCTACCCCCACCGACCTCTCTCCCCCGTCGCGAGCACACGGGAATTACCTGCCCGGTGGTGACAATATTCCGAAGAAAGTATCTCTCGACATGTGGTACTGTTTCCCTACATAGGGACACGGGTCCTTAATGTCCACAAGTGTATGTTTATACGAACATGTTTAGTTCCTGTCTGACCGAGCCAAGTGTGTATCCGCTAGGTTGAAGTCCCCGCTGAAACGATCCGCTAAACTTACGATGAAGTTCCGCTGAATGTTGCGCTGGTCTTCACTGGAGGTACGGTCCACTGAAACGGACACCGGTTAGTCTCTTGTCTTCCTCCCCCCAACGCGACTTTGAAGTGACTTTACAGGAAAAAGAAAATAATTTTTGAAGGCAACCCCCCTCCTTCTGTTCTCTGATTGGCCACAGGCAAAGTCACCTGGCATGGAGGTCACTTCTGGTCGCGTTGTAAGTCGCCTTGAAGTAGCATTCAAATCGCCTAGCAAAGTCGCCCCTGAAGTTGGATCGCCTATGTGTGAACCGAGCCAGTCTGTCCTTGATTTGTACAAGCATATTTGTATGTGAACACCTGTAATTCCTGGGCACAGGGATACATCCCTTTGTCATGGTGTACAGCTCTCTATGAAAGAAGCCTTATAACAGTGGTGGCCCGTCCATTAAGGGCACACGAGCGCTGCCCCCTCTCTCCAGCCACCCCCATCTATACCATGCATAGATTCATGCATAGCATGAATCTATCCATGGCCGCTCGCAACCACCTCCTATTCATGCGGGCCGGCCGCTTTGAGGCGCCGGCCGCAAGAATTACCATGGCGCGGGGTTACTCTGAAGCATCTCATTAGAGCCGTAGGCTCTAATAAGCTTCAATAAATTGTGGCTTGTGGCGCAAAGCATGCCGCCACAAGCCCTTAGAAAGGCAAATGAAAATTTGCCTTTCTAACACTAAACCGCTCTCTGCCAATCAGGAAGCGCCGGTATGTTACCTGTTTCCCAAATTGGCGGAGAAAACAGGCGATCCTATTGGATGTCTTACTCGTCAGAGGAGGAAGCATGGACATCGCTCCCCGCCCAATCGCTCCCTGCTCGCTGCACACTGCACTGCCTGCTGCCCGTCCGCTCCTAGATGGGGTAGGTGCGGGACTTTGATGTCCTGACTGAGGTACTGTCAGTGTCGTGAGCCCCACGGTGGGGGGGAGGGGGGTTGGCTCTGTATACCCCTATGGGTGCAGTATATACCTATCTGTGGGGCTGGGACAGTATATACCTATCTGTGGGGCAGTATATACCTATCTGTGTGGCTGGGGCAGTATATACCTATCTGTGGGGCTGTATATACCTATCTGTGGGGCTGGGGCAGTATATACCTATCTGTGGGGCAGTATATACCTATCTGTAGGGCTGGGGCAGTATATACCTATCTGTGGGGCTGGGATAGTATATACCTATCTGTGGGGCATTATATACCTATCTGTGGGGCTGGGGCAGTATATACCTATCTGTGGGGCTGTATATACCTATCTGTGGGGCTGGGGCAGTATATACCTATCTGTGGGGCTGGAGCAGTATATACCTATCTGTGGGGCAGTATATACCTATCTGTGGGGCTGGGGCAGTATATACCTATCTGTGGGGCAGTATATAACTATCTGTGGGGCTGGGGCAGTATATACCAATCTGTGGGGCTGGAGCAGTATATACCTATCTGTGGGGCAGCATATACCTATCTGTGGGGCTGGGGCAGTATATACCTATCTGTCGGGCAGTTTATACCTATCTGTGGGGCTGGGGCAGTATATACCTATCTATGGTGCAGTATATACTTATCTATGGGGCTGTATATACCTATCTGTGGGGCAGTATATACCTATCTGTGGGGCTGGGGCAGTATATACCTATCTGTGGGGCTGTATATACCTATCTGTGGGGCTGGGGCAGTATATACCTATCTGTGGGGCAGTATATACCTATCTGTGGGGCTGAGGCAGTATATACCTATCTGTGGGGCAGTATATACCTATCTGTGGGGCTGGAGCAGTATATACCTATCCGTGGGGAAGTATATACCTATCTGTGGGGCAGTATATATGCCTATCTGTGGAGCAGTATATACCTATCTGTGGGGCTGTATATACCTAGCTATGGTGCTGCATATCCCTATCTATGGTGCTGTATATTCCTATCTATGGTGCTGTATATATCTACCTGTGGTGCTGTATATCCCTACCTATGGTGCTGTATACCCCTATCTATGGTGCTGTATATACCTATCTATGGTTCAGTATATCCCTATCTATGGTGCTGTATATACCAATCTGTGGTGCTGTATATACCTATCTATGGTGCTGTATATCCCTATCTATGGTGCTGTATATCCCCATCTGGGGTGGTGTATATATCTATCTATGCTGCAGTATATCCCTATCTGTGGCGCTGTATATATCTATCTGTGGTGCTGTATATAGCTATCTATGGTGCTGTATATACCGCTATCTATGGTGCTGTATATACCCCTATCTGTGGTGCTGTATATACCCCTATCTGTGATGCTGTACATAACCCTATCTAGTGATGTTGTATATACCCCTATCTGGTGATGCTGGGCTGTATACTCCTGACACAATGGGTGGAATCTACAAGGGGTGGGGCTTATGAGACATGGGAGGGGTCAAAAGGGAAGGGCGGGGTCTGGCGCCCCCCATCCTAAAATTTCACCAGCCGCCACTGCCCTATACAGTAGCATACTGCAACATTTCTTTGGTGAAAATAACCCAAATCAGTGTATATTATTTCGTTTTTAGGAAAGCTATAGCTTCCACAAACTATGTTATATATATCTGAAAATTTTTCAGTTCTGATGTACTGACGGCCTCATTTCTCATCTCATTTCTTGAGGCCCAAAAGTGCCAGAACAGAACAAATATCTCTTAAATGACTCCATTTTGGAAGGTCATGTGATGTCATGTGATCTGCTGTGATTGGTCACAGAGATCACATGGTAATGCCAGTGGGCCATTACACTGATCAGTCATCCAGACACAGTGGGTTTTGCGAGTTCGATTCCCCCATCCAGCTGACTGTGGAGGAACCTGTTTATTTTTTTTTATTCAGCTGACTGAACAGGAAAAAAAAGAAATCATCTATAGCCAGTTTACCAGATTGTCTGTACTAGTAGGGTGAATACACACCCACTACAGTATCTATCTGGCATTGTTAACTACGAAAAAACCTACAGAACACCTCCACCATCAATTCTCCAGTACACAGAGGGCAGGTATTTGGTAATCCTCAGAAAAAATGTAATTGTTAACAGTCAGCAGAGGCAGAGAGCAGGCAGATATCAACAGTCAGCATGGGCAGAGAGCAGGAAGTTGTCAACAGTCAGCATGGGAAGAGAGCAGGAAGTTGTCAACAGTCAGCATGGGAAGAGTGCAGGAAGTTGTCAACAGTCAGCATGGGAAGAGAGCAGGAAGTTGTCAACAGTCAGCATGGGAAGAGTGCAGGAAGTTGTCAACAGTCAGCATGGGAAGAGTGCAGGAAGTTGTCAACAGTCAGCATGGGAAGAGAGCAGGAAGTTGTCAACAGTCAGCATGGGAAGAGAGCAGGAAATTGTCAACAATCGGCATGGGAAGAGTGCAGGAAGTTGTCAACAGTCAGCATGGGAAGAGAGCAGGAAGTTGTCAACAGTCAGCATGGGAAGAGAGCAGGAAGTTGTCAACAGTCAGCATGGGAAGAGAGCAGGAAGTTGTCAACTCAGTTTTCAGTCATTTTTTTTGCACATATCCACAACGGAAAAGTTCATTGTTAGAGTTTACATTAATTTCTGGCTTCCTGACTTCATTTGGAATGAGCTAGCAGTGTAATTTAGTCGTCTGTTTATGAAGAGTGACTTACTGCTATTGCCATGTAGCTCCATGCTAACAGCTTCTGTCTTAAGTAGGAAGATTGGAGGATTAAGTATTGGTTTGTATTGATGTGGAAGTTATACCATGGTGGGTTGCGTTATTGGTACTGTTGGGTCGATCTATTTTTATAGCATGAGAATGACCACATCATTTTGTTTCATCATTGTTTTTTTTTGTCTTAATGTTGAATATAAATGTATTGAAATTCACACACAAAGGAAATGTTAGCATGTCCACCTCATCTTGTTCTTAAATGCCCTGACCTTTACAATACATGCTCTTGATTGTTCAATATTTTGCAGCTATGTGAAATATCAGTCTATGTTTCGCAACAAATTATTATTATTATACAGAATGTATACAGTGCCAACAGTTTGTAAAGCGCTTTACAATATAACGGGAGGCAGTACAGTTACAATACAATACACTACAAGAAGGTTAGGAGGGCCCTGCTCATACGAGCTTACAATCTTAACAAATGTTAAATGTTCTCAGTAAATCCACGGAATGTACTGTACAGGATGCAGAAAATTGCCTACAGGATTTGAAAATAGAAATATATGGTAGCAACAATGTGTAAATAGAAGTAGGCATAGATGGTGGAGGTGGAGACTGGATGATGGGGTAATATAGCGGTGGAGATGGATGGACAAAAGGGGGAATGAGGGAATATGAAGGTGAAAATGAATGGACAAAAGGAGTGATGGTTACATAAATGGATAGTGCAGGTATTTTTTTCAGTTTAATACCTACATGGAAGTTACACTAAAAAGTGATCTCAGATAAAGTAGTATTTTCAATGTGCAGCATAAGAGCCAATGAGGCCTCATTCAGGCAGGCAGCTGGGGGGGGGGGGTTATAAATATGTGGTTGAGCTGCAGTTTTACTGCCCCCCTGGCTGCCCACCTACAAGATATCATGAAGTTGCTAGAGGTCTTACACATGTCTCAGAGGGCATATAATATTATAGGGAGCTATGTTCCTAAAGATATCATCAAGGAGGTATTTGGTAAAATAGAGACCTTTATTAGTTAAATTACAAAAATAGCAAGAAACATCACAGAATAACCACCTCTACCAACACTGTACTGATTAAAATTAGTTGACAACATTGTCAAAGCTACCTGCTAGCTCTACTGCATTCAACCATAAAAATCAACCATACTATTGCACACAACCCAGTATCACAGACCAATGTCCAATGATTGTCCCTTTTTAAGTCTTAGGGGATCCTAGATGTCTGGGGTGCGGGTATAAATGATAGATTAGTGGGTTACGCCCAGTTCAGTCCAATATGCACTACAGCGCTGTAAATTTATCCTCTGGGAACACACGCTTAGCACTTATAGGTGTCAGTCGTTGTTATTGCCAAGGAGTGGGAATAGATGTAAAATGGCCGGCATGAGTTACCCAAGAGGGGGTTGACACATTAAACGGTATGAAGCCAAAGGTTCCAGATACTAAAACCAACTGATATTGCAGCAGTAAGATGATACTATCAAGGCTGAGAGTAGTTATTGCACACACTATTCACAGTGGAATCAGTTGCAAGTTGAAACAATCTCACCTGTCTGTGGCAAACCGTGTATGGACTCAGCCGATCAACTATGCTGTGGCTGCTGCTCCTTAGTGGCCCGGGGAGTACACTGTCTCACCATGAGACTTCAGTCCATCAGCCTGTGATGTCTCCACTCGGGATGAGGGCAGAACAACACACCGGACCAAATTGTCTGTCTGTGGCCGGGAGGGATGCTGTGCTAGTCTAACTGTGTGGGGACCGCAGACATTCACTCGAGCGGTCCTTCTGAGTGCTCCGTACGTCACTTGAAGGAAAACACCAGAGGGCAGCCACCAGAGGTGGCTCACGGGTGTAATGTCATGCTGTGCTGATGCGTTTCGTTCGTAAGTACAAACTTCCTCTGAGCTGGGCCTGGGCTCAACCCACTAATCTATAATTTTTACCCGCACCCCAGGCATCTAGGATCCCCTAAGACTTAAAGGGGGACAATCATTGGCACATTGGTCTGTGATACTGGGTTATGTGCAATAGTATGGTTGATTTGTATTGTTGAATGCGGTAGAGCTAGCAGGTAGCTTTGACAATGTTGTCAGCTCATTTTAATCAGTACACTGTTGGTGGAGGTGATGTTTCTTGCTACTTTTGTAATTCAACTAATACAGGGCTCTATTTTACCAAATATCTCCTTCATGATGCCTTTAGGAACATAGTTCCCTATACTATGATATGCTGCTTTGTGCTCTAGAAGTATAGATTCACATATTCCAATATTCGGAGTGTGTCTCAATCAATCACTTTTCTGTACCTGGAAGCATGGCCAGGTGGCCTCTCTTCCTTTTCAATTAGGATTGAGCCAGTCCACAACATATTAGTCATATGCTCAGAGGGCAGTATCACTGCCAAGCTCAACCCATTCAGGCAAACTTGGCCCACAGTTGTAGCAGGGTATTTACATAGAAAATTCCCTTTTGGCTGTCAAAAAAAATGCAGATTGCTTTTCTGAAAGGATGGCCAACGCTGCCACAGGTGTTAATGAGCCCTATGAAATAAATATTGTATTGCAATGATTTTCAAGTAGGTATAATGATGCAGGTCAACACTACTACTAAGGTATATGAAGAACAAAGAAAACTTACCTTTTGCACTTTTGCCACATTTACTTCTTTATCAACATTGCTCTGTTATCTGTGTTACACAGTCTTGTTTTATACCTCCTGTCCTGTAGATGCTTTTAGTTACTGCCCTTACTGCCCTCTGCTCACCAGCTGTCATACCTATTTTCATCTGACAACAAGCAGCTACTTGTGCTCACCATTGATTGCCAAATGTCCTGACCTATGCCTGCCATGAATTCACACATTTCTGCCTGTGCCAACATGTAGGGCCAGATGTAGCATCTGGCTTCTGCCCACATTTACTGTACTTCTCCCTGCATGGATGAGATAACAAACTTTGCCACTGCCAACAAAAAGCTAATTTAAGTGTAAGGACCCTTTTTCTGATATTTATTGTTTACATGTAAAAATCTATATTTGTTGCTAGACAATTGCTTATAACCCCCAAACATTATATATATATGTATATTTTTTAGCAGAGACCCACGGTTATTGCATAGCGGTTTTTCAAACACAATGTTTTTGGAAAAAGTACAATTTAATTAATTTAAAATATATATATATATATATATATATATATATATATATGCCAATGTTTGTATAATATGAAAGATGACGCCGAGTAAATAGATACCTAACATGTCATGCTTTAAAATTGCACACACTCGTGGAATGGTGCCAAACTACAGTACTCAAAAATCTCCATAGGTGATGCTTTAAAATTTTCTACAGGTTACCAGTTTAGAGTTACAGAGGAGGTCTAGTGCTAGAATTATTGCTCTCACTCTGACATTTGTGACGATACCTCACATTTGTGGTGCAAACAATGTTTACATATGTGGGTTTGACCTATGTATGTGTTCACTACTGCACGCGAGCAAGTACTTTCAGTCTTTATTTATTTATTTTTATTATATTGTTTTTACTTTTTACACTGCCCCTTTAAAAAAAAAAAAAAGATCACTTTTATTGCTATCGCAAGGAATGTAAACTTCACTTGCGATAACAATACAGCATGACAGGTCCTCTTTATGGAGAGATCTGGGGTCCAAAAGAACCCAAATCTCCCTTCTACCCTTAAAATGAAAAGTTCAAAAAACATTTTATTTATCTTTTTCTTTAAGGAAAAAAAAACATGTTTACATGGCACAATAACTGGAAGTGACTTCTCTGTGGCTCTGGTCCTCCAAGATTATCGAGATGAGTGGTGGCAGGGCCAGCTCTACCACTAGGCGGAGTAGGCGGCCGCCTAGGACGCACTGCCGCCTAGGGCGCCTGGCCACTGTTGATCTGTCACTGGCCGCTCTGCATTGCTTCATGTAAGAACTGACACTGTCTGACTGAGATGTATATAGAAATAGTGACTGATCTGCCAAATACCCTCCCCTCCGCCCTCACCCCCCGTGAGGCTGTATTTGATGGGCACAGGTGAAGCTGTATTTGATGGGCACAGGTGAGGCTGTATTGATTAGCGCTGGTGAAGCTGTATTTGATGGGCACAGGTGAGGCTGTATTGATTGGTGCAGGTGAAGCTGTATTTGGTGGGCGCTGGTGAGGCTGCATTTGATTGGCTCTGATCAGGCTGCATTTGATTGATGCTGATCAGGCTGGGCAGGGAAACGGGGGTGGAGTCAGGGGTGGAGCCAATGGGGGGGCAATATGAGGTTTCGCCTAGGGTGTCAAAAATCCTTGCACCAGCCCTGAGCGGTGGCCATCTTGCCATCACTTATCTCTAAGGGAAAACCCTGCCACCACCATCGCTCTGGTCCTCCAAGGGCATAGAGATAAAAGGTGGCCGCCACCGGATGGTTCCCGGGCTCAGCGATCGGTAACCTTAGCCCAGGAACCACCGTTAAGCAGTGGGAGGTGGGTACACCTATCCCACTACTTCTAAAAGTGATCCTGTGGCAAATCCGCCGCTAGGATCACTTTTATTGGAAAGCTGTCTGCCTGATGGAAAAAAAAATACTGGGTTATGGCATTTAGCTGCAGCCATAACTCCGGTATTTAACTCTCAGCTAAGTGGTCGGCAAGTGGTTGGTTTTGGCACGCATTGCAAAGGAACAAAGAGTAAATAGGCACAATCAGCAACAGTCAAACTGCTATCTACTGAAAAGTTTGGTGATACTTGTTAGTAATTAAATGCTTTTTAAAAACCCTGGTAGCAGAATGATATAGAATGGTATGAAACTTTTAAGACAATTGAACTCCTATGTGTTGGAAAATCTGTGTGACTGTTTAGTGATTCTTCCCTTCTCTCCATGGAAATGGGACAAATGTGTGATTGGGTTGTAAGTATGAGCAAACGTGGATTTCTCCTAACCTGTTCCGTATGAGAATCCTGGCCAGGTTTACAGTTTCCACAAAGGCTTTAAAGGACCTTAGATTGTTAGCTCTTTGAGGGTAGGGACTAATGTGAATGTACAGAAAGTTAAATGCTGCATACAATTGTCAGTGCTATACACATACCTGTAATGAGTAAAAAAAAGGTTAGCTTTACTTTGAGAGCAGTTTACTTTGCAGTACCACGGTAAGCTTCTACACAATGGCAGCTTTCACCAGCTGCAGGTGTGTAGGTTACCTAGAAACCTGTGGTATCTTTCCAAATGTTGCTTCAAGTTACAATGTAGCCACAACATCCACTTTAATACAGCAATTTTTAAAAGCTATTTTATTGCAAGTTGGTGAAATTCATAGAACCCCTCTATGCTCCTCTGATTTGATGCATTTTACCCCTGCATGGGGATCAGTCATAGTGACAAGGAACTGTATAGCTTGATGGCTTTATATTTGTGTGATGGTGGTGCAACATCAGAGAAAGACTTGACTACCAAAGTGTATTTTTTTCTCCTAATTTTGAATATTTTTTTGTGTCTTCTGTAAAGTTAAAGTGTCACTAAACCCACATCATACAAAACGATCAATAAATGCTGTATTACATGCTGTTCATACTCAGTCACCATAAGATTAATTTTCTGTATTCTGCAAAAATGGTTGATCCTGCTGTTCTCTGTCTTCCCCTGCTGTCAAAGTCAGCAATTCAGCTAGGGATTTTTAAGAGCAGTGTTGGCAGCTCTGCACATGCTCAGTTTTCAGTGAGTCTCTATGCTGAGCATTTTCTCCCTATCACATCTTAGCAGCCCATGTGATTATAGAGTCACACACGTGGGCATATACACAGTGGTAAATGACAGTCCACTCCCTTCCTCCTCCTCCATTACCACTAATCAGCTAAATATGATGGAGGTGGGATATTACATGTAGATTGATGGAGGCTTTACCTTCCTCTTAGACACAGGCTGGAGGGCCTGTGAATGGCAGAAATCCGTCCACACCATGTTATTGTCAAAAAATAATAAAGATTTGATTTCAAATATAGTTATTTGTATGACAATTCAAAACAGCTTATTGATATTATTTATTTTTACTCTGTTTTCCAAAGGCTGTTTAATTTTGAACATGTGACCTGCAGCAGAGGACTAGAAGCTCCTCCTGCTTATGTTTCCCTGCAGACAGGCTGGGAAAGAGCTGGGTCATATGACAGCTGTATATCGATTCGAAAAAATTTACTTAGATGTTTTCATATTCAAATAATTACAGTGCAACCATCCATATACAGAAATAGAAGGCAATGTAAACTAAACTAAACAGTGTGTGCTTAGTATGGTAGTACCTATGAATCATGATGCATTTAGCATAACATGGATAGAGTATTTTAGTGAGTGTGACTTCTGAGCCATTATTGTAAAACTTCTGTAAAATCAGTTTTGATATCAAAAACAAACATATATTTTTGTATCTGCAGGAACTGCTCATAGACCATAAAAGAGGGACTAAACATGCAACTCATATCACTCTGATTCCTCTGGCAGCAGAAACTTGGGAGCTTGACCACCTTCCAATACGAGGTGTCGTAAACTGTTCAGAGACCATTTAAAACCTGATTTACAACATTGTTTCTATTGTGAAATTTGAGGAAACATCACTCCACACTACCTGCAGCTGCAGAGGTCAGTAAGGACTTTATTTTAGAGTTCATTTGTTTAGAATATGTAAATACTTGAATGCCCATAGCCTGGCCTCAGGTAACATTTTATTTGCTTGTTGTGTGGTATTTCATGATGGCATTTTAGGTATTAATCTGTAAATTCTTCTTGGAAAATAAGCAGCATTGTTTAATACCTCCTGAAATAAACCACATTATAAAATAACTTATTGGTTTCAATCAATCTTAGCAGATTGATAAATTTACTCAAAGCACAATCAATTGTTCTTCACTTACATTTAGAGTTTAGAAATGGTAACAAACGTGGATAAAATTATTTATATTGAGCTGATAAAATTCATCTAGCGTATGTAAAACCCCATAATATGATATTATATTTCTAATTTTGGAACCTCAAAGAGCTGCTGTGGATTGTCATGGTTGGTTTGAACCAATCAAAACTACCAGGTGACCTGTATACATCTCTAAGGTTACTTTTATCTTTTTATCTATTCTGTATAAGCCTGGATATAAAACAAAACAGCTAATTGAATACATATCCTAAAGCTGCAAGTAAAAAGCATGTCTCCAAACATAAATCATTGACTGGGCATTAATCAGAAGGTAGACATGTCAAAGAGGCACAAATGAATGAATGTATGCATTTGTCAGTGTATTTAGAATTTTTTATCTGAAGAGTAATATTAGAATATGTTTCCTATTATTTTTTATAACTTACAACTTTTTTTAACAGCAGGCTATTGTTATTCTTATTTTATTTTTCTTTTAATTGGATAACTGCTGAACTGCCCTTTAACAAGCCTTGCACGGGTCTGTCATATAGAAAGTGTGAAAAGCTACTGATTTTGCCAAGTAAAACATCTGGTTTTTGAAGGTCACGTTTATACCATCCTGTGCCAGCCTTCAAATTTCCTAATACTAATGTCTGTCTTTAGATTGAAAGCTTGTACATGTCAAGTATATCTAGTTTTTGATCTGTGTGCTTTGAGATTGTAAATACTCAGCATCTTTTAAATGCCATATTACTCACCATTGGTTGCCATTATTTTAAATTTAGTGGATCACCTAATGGCAGCTCATCCTGTCAGCGAGGGGTATTTGCTATATGGTTTCTGTGAGGGTCTGTGAAGTTCAGTATTGATATACTTACTGAAAGTATTTTTTTCACAGAAAAATATATAACGTGTAGGTGCAAAACACACATGTATATATGTATAAATATATGGACATGGATAAAAAAGTGACTAAATATAGTATACCGGCAATGTCATGGCAGGGAAAGAAGTAGATTTATATTATCCATTAGACATATGCAATTCGTTTCTTTACGAATTTGTTTTCGGACGAAATTCCCATCCAAATGAACAAAAGAATATTTTGATGGATGCATACAAAAATGAAAATCCAAAAGAACGAAAACCTGAAAGAACGAATATCAGAGAGAACAAAAATCCGAAAATACAAGAATCAGAGAGAATGAAAAACTATTCAACGGAACGAATGTGAATGCATCCAAAGTTACAAATTATCTGAAGTAATGAATGCCGATCATAACGAATGAACCGATAAATGAAAAAAAAAAACAAATTAAACTAAAATGAAATTAAACAAATTTTTCGGGAGTGCACATGTCTATATGCCATCATCGACTGCACACACCACACATTGCCAGTGACGCTAAATATTGCCCTTACCTTTTGGTCCTGACCTATTTCACTGTCATGCCTTATATGTTTGCAAATGTATGATTGTGCATTTGGTTCACAATTATATAGGTGTATATATTTAGCACTGTTATTTATGAATTTTGTGCTGAGGGTTTGTGGTGTACATCCCTGTCTGAACAATACATTTTGGTATTTTGGTTCCTGTTGTAGCTTTGTCTCTAACAGCAACCAAAGATCAGAATTTGTGCACTTTTAGTTCACACTGTATATATTGTTGACTTCACAGTATTTTAGCCTTTGGAACTTAGGTCTCATGGCACTGGGGATCAACAAATAATCTAAGCCATTTTGTTAATGGGGGATAATATTTTTCGTAATTCTTTTGATCCCTTTTAGTGGAAATCTATTATTAATAGATTACGTGGTAGATATTAATAAATATGATTTAGCCCATTCATACTTTACTTTTTATTGTAATATTTGTGCTTGTGCAGCATTTGTGGAGGTCTCTATTTTACTATCATTATTACACTATGAGATTGATTTACCAAAACTGGAGAGTGCAAAATCTGGTACAGCTCTGCATAGAAACCAATAAGCATCCATTTTTTTTTTAATTTGTCAAAACTTAATTGAACTAGCTGAAGTTAAAAGCTGATTGGCTACCATGCTATGACACATTTTGTGCAGAGAACACCTCCAGGTAGCCATATTCCATTGCATTTTCAGAAAATTACAGTGGCTGCAGATTGAAAAGGAAAGGTCATTGTTTTGCTTTGCGTTTATCTATTAAGATTCTTGCGGTAAAATCAAGGAAGTTTAGAATTCTGTGGTGTATCAATGCTTTTACTAATCAGAAAATCTGCTCATACAAACTATAGGATACACAATAACACATAGCTTACAAAAATATGCCTACAACATGCATAATAAGTAAACTAAACGAGTTACTCAACTTAGGGGTCAAGATATAACGTCCTTCTTTGCTCAGTCCAAATCAAAACTTCTCCAAAGTTCTCCAGTACATGGCAGCCATGTCTTGCTTCTCCATCTTCCCAAACACAACTCTGTTGTCTGCTCCCATGTGGCTTTCCAAAAAACCTCCAGCCCCTCCCACCAACTTTCTGTATATACACTTCCTGCAGAGAACTTCCTACCTAGCAGTCCAACTGCTCTATTTACATATCAATGGAGGGGGAAGGAGGAAGCCTGACTTCCCTTCAAATCTAACTCCATATTATGACACATAAAGTCACTAAAACTTGGCCATGGCAACACAGTCATTTTTGATAAGATTCAACTATAATATCACTTGTTTTGCAATTGTATATGCTATATTATTTTTTCTTTATTTGCTATTTTTTTCCCCACAAAAGTGGAGTTACCTTTACAGGATTTGTAAAGGCAGCCCCATCTCTGTACAGTGATGTCCACAAATATCTTACCTGTCCCAGACACTCCTCCTGATTGGCTGAGAGACAGCAGTGGCGCCATTGGCTCCCACAGCTCTCAATCAAAATCAGTCAGCTAATCAGGGGAGAGAGGGGGTGGGGCCAGGTCAGGGCTCCGTGTCTGAGTGGATACACGGAGCTCTGACTCAGCTCGGGTGCCCCCATAGAAAGCTGCTGGCAGTGCCATCTGCTGGTATAGACAACTATAATGCATATATATAGTTCACAATATAGAAAGCTACTTGCTGTTGCTTCTTTCAACACCCCTTCTCAACAGCATGTGCTTTGTCAAATGATATTCATCTTCTTATGGAAATAACTATGACGTTCCTTCAACAAAGGCTTGGTGAGTGCATAGGCAGTCATCTCCTCTGATGGGCAGTGTTGAATGTCAATAACACCTTGCTCTTGGTTGTCCCTCAGAAGGTGATACTTGACATTGATGTGTTTGGTCGTAGGATTGACCCTTTCTGATTGTGTAAGCTTTATACATCCCTGCCTGTCTTCAAAAATGAAAATTGTTGTTGACATATCTATCCCAATGTCCACAAAAAGTTGACAAATCCATATCGCTTCTTGACAAGCATGTGCTGTTGCAATATACTCTGCTTCACTTGAAGAGAGAGCAACAGTTATTTGCTTTTGACTAGACCAACTTATGGATCCTTTGTGGTCTGTGGAGTCCCTGGCCCAATCAGCATCCACATATCTGACCAGTGTTGAGTAGGATGTTGATGGTAACCGTTACTTTATCCAAATTGTTTCTTTGAGGTATTGCATCACTCTTTTCATTGCGTTCCAGTCACGCCGACAGGGAGCTGAGACTTTCCTGCATAGCATGTCTACTGCTGCGGCTATGTCTGGTCTTGTCACAGTGGCAACATATAGCAGCTTGCCAATGGCTCTGCGATACATGTCCTTGTTGGGTAGCAAGTTTTCTGTTTCATCGCTCTTTTGATAGCCTGGTTCCATAGGAGTTTTCACTTCCTTTGCAACTTGCATATGAAATTGTTCCAAGATTTCTGAGATTTTCTGAGATTGGTTGAGAAGATAACTTCCATCTTCTTCTGTCTCTATTTGGATTCCCAGATAGTAGCTAATGTTTCCTAGTTCTTTGATTTCAAAGTTTTCTTTCAGCTTGTGGACTATCTGATTGTAATTCCCTTCTTGTTCAAAACAAGTTTAATGTCATTGACATAGATAAGGATGTATATCCATCTGTCTCCTAGATTCTTGGAGTAGAGACAGGGATCTGCTTTACTTCTTGAGAATTCCTTTCTGGTAAGTACTTCGTTCACTTTCTCATTCCACATCCTTGCAGATAGCTTAAGACTGTAGATGCTCTTCTGAAGTTTACATACGAGGTTGTCTCCTTGTTCAAACCCTGGTGGTTGCTCCATGTAGGGATCTTCATTAATGTCTCCATATAGGAAAGCAGTTTTAATGTCTAGGTTTTTCATTTGCATGCCCTTCCTGTCTGCAACGCTAAGAAGCGCTCTGATGGTCAAGTGTTTTACGACGGGAGCGAATGTTTCATCATAATCTTAACCAAATTTCTGGGAGTAACCTTTGGCAATTAGTATTTGTGGATATTCCCTTCTGCGTCTGACTTTACTTTGAAAGTCCACTTACTTCCTATAGTTTTGTGGTTAGGAGGGAGCTCTGTAACTGTCCAGGTTTTATTTTCTTGAAGTGATTTTAATTCTTATTCTGCTGCCTTTCTCCATTTATTGGTGTCACTTTTTGGCAGTTTTCTATATTTCCCAGGATGTTGGTTCAAGTATGCTGTGTGTTTTGACAGTGTATGACAGCTTGTGGGGTGGTATCCTCTTTGTATTCCGATTGGATCTTTTGACTTCAGACAGTTCAGCAGTTCAGCAGGATGGTGGGGAACTTCATTTAGGTATTGTGAGTTCCACCTCTGATTCCTGCACAGGTTCGCTTTGATCAACCTTTTCTTCTGGTTTGCTTGGCATATTCACTTCATAGCTTTCAGGAATCAGTGTTTCTGGTGATGGGCTCTCATTAAAATAAACACTATGGCTTATTGTCACTTTGTCAGTCTTTGGGTGTAGGATTCTGTAACTCTTAGTTTGCTCACTGTAGCCTACTAGAATGCCCTCTATGGCTCTGCTCTCCAGCTTGGATCGCTTTTCACTTGGAATATAGGCATATGCTTTACATCCAAACACTCTGATGTGCCCTATGCAGGCTTTGATCCATGAAACATTTTGAATGGAGTACTTTTAATAGGTCTTGAGGGTAGTCTGTTGTGTAGGTAGGTTGCAGTCATGACTGCTTCTCCCCATTAATTGTGAGGTAGGTTGGCATCCACAAACATGCACCTGGCCATTTCTATAAGAGTGTGATTTTTCCTTTCTGCTACGCCATTTTGTTCAGGAGTATAAGGTGCGGTTGTCTGGTGTACGATTCCTTGTCTCTTAGGTATGAGGCCACTTCTTTGCTTATGTATTCTCCCCCATTATTGGTGCGTATTGTTCCTGGTTTGTGTTGGAATTTGTTGCTAGACATGGCAATGAACTCTTGAAGCTTCTCTGATGTTTCATTCTTGTATTTTATCAGATAAGTAGCTGTGTACCTGGAATACTCATCAATGAAATTCAGTAGATATCCGTTCCCGCCTGATGTGGGAGTTTTCATTGGAACGCATACGTCACTGTGTATGAGCTGCAGGGCATGTGCCGTTTTTCTTTGAGATGTCTGTGGAAGGAGAGCACGTGTGGCTTTTGCTTCTATACAACACTTGCATTTCATGAGCACTTTGCAAGGCATTATTGTCAAATCTTCTTATAAGCCTCTCTTAATAATGTCCTGTATAGCTTCTGGACTTCTGTTCCCTAGTTGCCTGTGCCATAAGTGAATACATTTGAGACTATATTGGCTTGCTGGTCTGTGGTGATGAGCCTGTATAGGTGACCATCCGGTTTTCCTTTTGTGAGGAATTGCTTATTATTGTAAATTGTGCATTCATCACCCTGGAACTTAACTATGAGTCCATTGTTTGCAAGACTTTTGAGTGATAGAAGGCTGCCTTCTAGTTTTGGAACATACAGCACTTTCTTTACAAGGATACTGTGCTTGCCTTGTGGAGTAATGCAGTTGAGGAAGCCCTGGCCTTTACCTTCAGCAGTGATGCTTTTCCCATTTGCACTGTTAGCAATGTCTGTGAAGAAGGTCTCATGGCTTGTGAGTAGAGTTGAGCGAACCTCTGGAAGTTCGGGTTCTGCTGGTCCGTCCGAACTTCGGGACAAAGTCCGGGTCCGGGTCCGGACGGAACCCGAACGATCGCACGGACAACGAACCCCATTGAAATCAATGGGGACCCGAACTTTTAGGCACAAAAATGGCTGTAACAAAGTCCTGGAAAGCCCTAGAGGGCTGCAAAAGGAAGTAAAATGGGGGTAAGGGTAGGGCAAGTGCCCTACAAAAAAATGGGGACAGGGAAATAACTTTAAATATTTTTAAAAAAATAAAAACATAAAAAAAGCAAAAATGGACGTAAATGTGGCTCATCTTCAAACTGTGTCTGAAAAGTATTAATTAATGGTAGAAGCCATATAACTGTTCTAAAATCATCTTCAAACTAGGGCAAGTGCCCTACAAATAAATGGGTGAAGGTCTCCAAGCGAGT
>BLSH010373387.1:916305-927603 GCA_018402905.1 Glandirana rugosa | reverse complement strand
ACAGGATAAAAGAAAAAATAAATAAAAAGACAAAGAAGGGGAGAAGGGGAAAAAGGAAAACAGGGTGACACCCACTTCCCCTTCCCGCACATCTCCATCACCACGTACGTTAGTCAGATAAAGAGTCAGTGGTCAACATCAATGATTTTTCCCAAATTACTGAAGTGTGGGTTTTAGCTAAAGATCAGGGCAGGACCCAACGGCGTTGGGCGGAAGCAACCCAGCCGCCCCACAGTTTGTTCCCATTTGGGGTGGGGAGTGGCCATTTGGGAGGCTTGCCAGACAGCCCAAGGATCCTGATACCCACAGTGGGACAAAAGGAAAAAGGGGAAGAGGGGAAGAAACAGAAAAATAAATAAAAAAGAAAATAGGACATAAGGGTAAAAACCACAAGATCCGCAATTAAAGATAGACGTGAATGGGCCTTACTGTTCACCTAACTTAATAGAAGGTCATACAAGGGCTATGTTTTTCTTCTAAGCATAATGGACATTCCTCTATAGAGGTAAGCGAGTCTACTTTGGATGATCGATCTTATACATTGTTTGAATCTAGTTGTATTTTTACCTGTATTCTGCTTGGCACAATTCAAAATGTATGTAACCATATGTTTGCTCTTAAGTATACATTTCAATAAAAAATATGAAAAAAAATAAAAAATAAAAGCAGTATATGTCTCTGGAAGGCTGCAGAGGAGATGGGTGACAATATGGGTATCTTTGATGTCCTCTCCGATGGCACGTAGCTGCTTTATGATCTCTAGCATAGCAGTCACCTGATCACACATTCGCTGGCCTTCTTTTAATCCCATCTTATATAACTTTCGTAGCAGAAATAGTTTACTGTTGAGACTTGAATGCTCATGCAGTTTCTGTAATGAAATCGACATACCTTGGCCTTATGTGGATAAGCTGGTCATCTTCCACTAGCAAGCTTATAATCGCTTTTGCCTGTCTATCCTTTCTGTCCCAGTCCTCTGTCTCTCCATTTGTGGGTCTGTCAGTATTCAGGACTTGCCACAAGTCATCTTTGCTAAAAATGCATTTGTAACTTGAATTTCCACAGCTGGTAATTGGCATTGTTCAGCTTTGCAATTGCAAAATTCACATATGAACCACTTGAACAACGTAAAGATGTTTAAGTAGCTTGCATACAGTACTCACAGACTCACTGAGTTGCAGAATTCTCTGTCCAGTGCCTCTGGGTGCCTGGGCCCATAACCTATTAGCAGGTTATTGAATCATGCACTTGGAAGCTTGTTGTATGCAGAGAATACTTTACTTTCATGGAGGAATATATTACATGCCTTTTATCATAGACAGGAAGAAAACAACAAGCAAGTACACATTTAGACACAGAAGGTACATCCTGTTATTACTTTGTACCATAGAATACACACGATCATACTGCAGCGCCACCTGCTGGTATAGACAAGTATAATGCATATATATAGTGCAAATCACCGTGCTAAATACGCTTAAAGTGGTTGTCAACCTGTGACAACCACTTAGACCTACAGGTAAGCCTAGAATAAGGCTTACCTGTAGGTGCCTTGCATATCTCCCAAACCTGCACGGTTCAGGAGATATGCAGTGTTCTGCATGTGCCGACGTCATTTCGGCATATGTGCAGTGAAGAAACGGCCTCCATGCCGTTTCCCCACCGAGACTGTGCCGTGACTGGCGGATCCCGTGCGCATGTGCGGGAGTGACCTCACGCGACTCCGGCCAGTCACAGAGATGGAGTTGCGGCCCCGGAAGAAAGAGGGGCAGAAGATGGACGCCGCCAGCACAGGGGGCAGTGCTGGACGTCACTGGCTTCGTTTGCAGGCAAGTGGCACATAATGGGCTACTATTTGCATTGCTACATTATGCTTCTAATTTACAGGGGTATGTAGGGGTATGTAGAAGAAGTAAACCCAATCTGGCTTTACTTCCTCTTTAATAAACTAAGCTGCTGATTTAAAATTATAAATAACTGAAACATAGGTGAAAACAAATCAAACTATTCACAGCGGCGCATTATTAGATCAAATCATAAAGTGCAAAGAAATTTAAAAAAAAATAAAAGTCCATCGTCCATCATGACATGAGCAATCTGATTGTGTGAAAGTGAATTCAAAACATCCAACACCAACAAAATTTCCTCCACCGGTGATAATAGTGCAGGGAACATCCAAAAAAACTGAGGCTCACCAGAAATCTTATTATAATCAGCTTATCAGTTGTAAATCACTGCAAAGAAGAACAATGTCTCCTCTCCCAACTCTACACTCCAAGTCGCAGACACTCAAGGAGATATAAAAAACAGGGGCTTCTCATAGTGCATTATCATTAAAACTGATCATTTATTTAAAAAACCAAGTTACGCTTACATCAATAAAAACTTCAAATCGCTTGTGTACAATCAAGTGGCTGTGTGCTTACCCACTCGCGGTCATTTAAAATCCTCTGCGTTCGGCACCATCACACAATGATATGCTGGGTTTGGCACCGTCACACACTGACACGTTGGGTTCACATCCAGGCTCTGATTCGTCGCATGGCTACACCCTTGACGCGTTTCGTCACTTCCGACTTGGTCACAAGGGGTGGCCATACGACAACACGACTCAGCCTTTATGCTAACTCCATAATATCCACTAGATGGAGCTTCCATGATCCGGTGCATCACGGAACAGCTCCCATGCCAACTGTGCTATTAAAGCGGAGTTTCACACGAAAATGGAACTTCCGCTTTAAGCACTCCTCGCCCCCTTACATGCCACATTTGGCATGTAATTTTTTTGGGGGGTGTGTACCCGCTTTTCAGAGGGACTTCCTGTCCCTCTTCCTCCTTCCACTTCGGAGCCGCCTAGGCGACTCCTCCTCTCCCCCTAGGCGGCCCCTCCCTCCTGGCAATCTTCTGGGACACATCACAGGTCCCTGAAGATTGCCTGGCCACTGGGAACGCGCAGCGCGACTTGCCCACACTTGCAATGACAGCGCCGCAGGGAGGAGGGGAAGATGAGTGAGGCTTCGGGTGCAGCCATCGCTGGACCAGGAGACAGGTAAGTTACTGTTTATTAAAAGTCAGCAGCTACACTTTTTGTAGCTGCTGACTTTTAATAAACTAAAAAAAGAGTGGAACTCCGCTTTAACTCTCCAGTATCTGGCTATCTGTATGGGCAATTAACCCTGTAACCGCTGTTTTTTACAAAAAAACCCTAATTCAATGTAGAGGTAACTTCGCCAGTACTAATCAATTTACATGAGGGTATGTTTTACTGCAAATACATATTACATTTATTTGCCAGATCAAGATCGATAAGTCCTGTCAAATTAATAATCCCCATCAATCTGTCATCCATGTATATCGGAGTAGCATTCAAGCTTCACATCAATATAATATAGTATCAAATCAATGAAGCATACACATTAATTAATTATTTTTTGTCCAAAAATTAAAACATATTGCATCACTATAAAATCATGACAATCTGTTGTACTATAAAAAATCCTGATTCAGGATACTATAATATGGTACTTTAACTCTATATGACCCAACATAGGAATATTAAACCCCTTCTAGTTATTGGGAAAGCCCTCAACAGGCACCATCCCAATACCGGAACCTCCTACATTGGTGAGAAAAAAATATTATAAAAATGCTTGGAGTCAATTTTAGTATTAACGCCCCTTCTATTTAATATATAGACACTCTAATCCCTAGAACAGCAAGAACAATATCTATCGAGCCCATCTGCCTCGGTAAACAAATAGCAGTCAACAGAAGGATATGTGTGTTAAAGTGCTAGAAGTGAATCCAGATGCCCCATATTTTATTATTTAATAGGGGCTATCAGCCAATAGCGCCATTGCTAAACCATCAATAATCAGCTCAAAAAACAATTTAAATCTAATTCTACGTTTAACCCTTCCGGACTCATAGTATGCAAAGAATAAATCCAGCGGGCTTCCTTCTTGGAGAGATCCCTTACCCTGTTATACCCCCTCCAATTTGGCAGGGTCTTTTCTATGCCCCAAAATTGGAGTGAGGTTGGGTCTCTTCCATGTACCTGTCTTTAGTGTAAAGATACACTGTGATCTTTAAAACCTTTCAATATATTATTAACAATATATTATTGACATGTTCTCTGATACTTACTTTCAGTGCTCTTTTTGTACGACCCACATACATTAGGCCATGTGGGTATACCAACACAAACACTACATGTGTAGTGTCACAGGTTATAAACTGATTAATCTCATACTTATGACCTGTAGAAGTAGAACTAAAAGCAGTGCGTAATGAGAAGCCCCTGTTTTTTATATCTCCTAGAGTGTCTGCGACTTGGAGTTGGGAACTGAGAAATTGTGCTTCTTTGCAGTGATTTACATCTGACGAGCTGATTATAATCAGATTACTGGTGAGCCTCACTTTTTTTGGATGTTCCCTGCACTATTATCACTGGTGGAGAAAATTTCGTTGGTGTTGGATGTTTTGAATTCACTTTCACACAATCAGATTGCTCATGTCATGGACGATGGACTTTTATTTTTAAAAACATTTCTTTGCACTTGCATTTTATGATTTGATCTAATAATGCGCTGCTGTGAATAGTTTGATTTGTTTTCACCTATGTTTCAATGCATATATATAGTTCACAATATAGAAAGCTACTTGCTGTTGCTTCTTTCAACAGCAGTCAGGATCATAGTAGTCCCTTGGGAAGGCAGTCACCAGTGCCTTCCAGGGAGATCTTGCCTGAACACATAGGGCACATATGGAACAAGGTCAGACAAAATCTCTCTGGAAGGTACTGTGACATAACTTTCCCAGGGGACATCTGTGTGGCCCAGGCTATGTCACCAGTGCCCCAAGGAAACTGGGAAGTGGAATTAAAACAAATGTAATTTCTAATAGTAAATCTTAATTTCTACATATTAATTAGGGATGTTTTGAAATCACCACGAAGAGATGCACGCAACAAGACTTTATGTGTTTGGAGGGGGGAAAGGTCCACATTAATTCAGGGTTTGCCAAAACTTGTAAGTGTATTTTTGGACAGAACAAAGTTTGTAGTTTTGTGTCACCATCTACTGCCCTTGCCATTTTAGCCTGAGGTCAGTTGCATTGTAGTATATTGCCACCATGGGTTGATCTACTAAAACTGGAGAGTGCAGAATTTGATGCAACTGTGCATAGTAGCCAATCAGCTTCTAACTTCAGCTTGTTCCATTAAACTTTGGTAAAAAAAATATATATAAAACAATGCAATAAATAAACAGTGATATATATCAAATTGCTCAGAATAAAATCACAGATAAGTGCATACTACTGATATACTCCATATTCAAAGTGCACACAGAAAATATACATGCATAATAGTTCATAATCCAATAGTGAATAAACATGTGTAATCCACTTGCTTCTTACAGTGACTGTAAAGTCTCATTTTTAAAAAAATAACAAACATGTTATACTGATTTGATTTGTTGATACTGAGTTGATTTTGCACAGGGCAGCCTGGATTCTCCTCTTCTTGGGTCCCTATTCGCCTCTCCTTGCCCCTCCCTCCAGTCGAGTGCCCCCACAGCAAGCAGCTTTCTATGGGGGCACCCAAGCTGAGCTGCAGCTCCGTGTGTCCATTCAGACACAGAGCTGCTGCTCGGCCCCACCCCCTCTCTCTCCTGATTGGCTAACTGACTTTGGTTGACAGCTGCGAGAGCCAATGACGCTGCTGCTGTGTCTCAGCCAATCAGGAGAGTCCCAGATGGCTGAGGGATTCGTGGACATCTCTGGACAGAGAAGGGCACTCAGGTAAGCATTAGGGGGCAGAGGGGGGTTGCTACACACAGAAGGCTTTTTATCTTAATGCATAGAATGCACCTGCCTTTACAATTCTTTTAAGTATTAATTCTTGTGTGACAACTTGTAAACAAATGGTGTGCTTCCACCTCCTTGTGACACCTAAGTGCTCCCAGTGCTCTCACCTTAGTGAGTAATCAAAAACACATTTTGATTGCAATTGCATCAATCTCAATTGGTGTTGGTCCGGTCCTGGTCCAGTCCAAGAAAATCCTGGCGATGTGGGGAAGTGGTCCCTTTAAGGCACCATCCGCCGCGCTTATCCATATGCTAGGGTAAAGCAAACTGCCCTCCCATAGTGCAGTGTATTTAAATAAAATCAGTTTTATTGTACAAAATACAGAGACTCTTACATCAAAACATCCCTGATGAAGTCACAAAATGTGCAGGGCATCCCAAACCGAAAGTGATGTCAGATGCCCCGCATGCCGAGTATTTGTTATACCAAATGCATTTTTAACAGTGAGAGCACTGGGGGCACTTAGGTGTCACAAGGAGGCGGAAGCACACCATTTCTTTACAAGCTGTAAAACAGGAATTAATACTTAAGAAGCCAGTGGATTTATACATTTACTCACTATTGGAGTATGAACTATTATACGCATATATTTTTCTGCGTGCACTTTGAATATAGACTATATCAGTAGTATGCACTTATTTGTGATTTTATTTTGAGCACACATTTTTGTAAATATTTTATTATATCTTTTCATGTGACAACACTGAAAAAAATTACACTTTGCTACAATGTAAAATAGTCAGTGTACACCTTGTATAACAGTGTAAATTTGCCGTCCCCTCAAAATAATTCAACACACAACTATTAATGTCTAAACCGCTGGCAACAAAAGTGAGTACACAGTGAAAATGTCCAAATTGGGCCCAAAGTGTCAATATTTTATGTGGCTGTCATTACTTTCCAGCACTGCCTTAACCCTCTTGGGCATAGAGTTCACCAGAGCTTCACAGGTTGCCACTGGAGTCCTCTTCCACTCCTCCATGACAACATCACGGAGCTGGTGGATGTCAGAGACCTTGCGCTCCTCCACCTTCCGTTTCAGGATGCCCTGCAGATACTCAGCAGGGTTTAGGTCTGGAGACATGCTTGGCCAGTCCATCACTTTTACCCTCAGCTCCTTTAGCAAGGCAGTGGTCGTCTTAGAGGTGTGTTTAGGGTCATGTTGGAATACTGCCCTGCGGCCCAGTCTCCGAAGGGAGGGGATCATGCTCTGCTTCAGTATGTCACAGTACACATTGGCATTCATGGTTCCCTCAATGAACTGTAGCTCCCCAGTGCCGGCAGCACTCATGCAGCCCTAGACCATGGCACTCTCACCACCATGCTTGACAGTAGGCAAGACACACTTGTCTTTGTACTCCTTAACTGGTTGCCACCACCCATGCTTGACACCATCTGAACCAAATAAGTTTATCTTGGTCTCATCAGACCACAGGACATGGTTCCAGTAATCCATGTCCTTAGTCTGCTTATCTTCAGCAAACTGTTTGGGGGCTTTCTTGCGCATCATTTTTAGAAGAGGCTTCCTTCTGGGATGGCAACCATGCAGACCAATTTGATGCAGTGTGCGGCGTATGGTCTGAGCACTTACAAGCTGACCCCCTACCCCTTCAACTTCTGCAGCAATGCTGGCAGCACTCACATGTCTATTTCCCAAAGACAACTTCTGGATATGACGCTGAGCACGTGCACTCAGCTTCTTTGGTTGACCAAGGCGAGACCTGTTCTGTTCTGAATGGGACCTGTCCTGTTAAACCACTGTATGATCTTGGCCACCATGTTGGAGCTCAGTTTCAGGGTCTTGGTAATCTTCTTATAGCCTAGTCCATCTTTATGTAGAGCAACAATTCTTTTTTTTCAGATCCTCTGAGAGTTCTTTGCCATGAGGTGCCTGGAAGGTGAACTTCCAGTGACCAGTATGAGAGAGTGAGAGTTATAACACCGAATTTAACACTCCTGCTCCCCATTCACACCTGAGACCTTGTAACACTAACGAGTCACATGGCATCGGGCAGGAAAAATGGCTAATTGGGCCCAATTTGGATATTTTCACTTTTGTTGCCAGCGGTTTAGACATTAATGGCTTTGTGTTGAGTTATTTTGAGGGGACATGAAATTTACACTGTTGTACAAGCTGTACACTCACTAATTTACATTGTAGCAAAGTGTCATTTCTTCAGTGCTGTCACATGAAAATATGTAATAAAATATTTACATAAATGTGAGGGGTGTACTCACTTTTGTGAAATACTGTATATCACTGTTTACTTATTGCATTGCTTTATATATGTTTGACATAATATAGAGGTTTGCGAACACCAGTACATTTGTTCTAATACCTTACTTGTGGGAACACAGTGAGTGGCTGCAGCAACTCACACACGTTTGAGAACATTTTCGCAAGAAACAGCACATATAGCACAGTGGTAGTGCAGAGGTATATTTTTATTATTATGATTTGTTTCTATGCAGAGCTGCGCCAGATGTTGCACATTCCAGTTTTAATAAATCAACCCCTGTGTGATCAATTTCTAATGAAAATACAATCTTTAATTTTGTTTCTTTTAATGATCTGCAAAGTAACACCCTATTCAGAGTACATCAATAAAGTGATGCTGAAAGAAATGTGTATGTATAAGGATATCATTATGGATTGTTTTCAAAATATTACTATGTAGCTTGCAGCTTTTTTTGATTTGTCTGTACTTCAGAGACCTACTTTTTTCATACAAGATATAAGAGGAAAATGTGTGAAAACACACTGTAAAATAAGAGAAAAAGCTGGTATAATTGCAATACTGGTCACAAAAGTCTTTTCAGCATATTATTTTATTCAGACGTTGCTGACATTGATGACCAATGCAGTGGCTCTAGTGTGCAAGTAAGCCACAGGAGATAGCATTGTAGCAACTAAAAAGTAAAGATCACTCTATCAAGTATCAAGTTCATTGCTATAAGCAGAAAATGGGAAAAGGTTGTTTAAAAACATATTTTTGCATGTCAACCCCCAGTAGCCTGTCTTCCTATACTGATGTTTTGAGGATATCAACCTTATCCAGAAATTGACAGTAAGAAAGACATTTGAAACTGTACTGTATAAATAACAGCATTTGCAATTTTTCTATCAGTGATATGAAACATCTTGAAAATAAATAAGAGAACTAGGATTCATCCTGGATGGTGTCAATAAGCTCAGACATTTTGAGGTTTATACCATTTTTTGCTTCTGGCAACCTGGAGCAGACTCCCCCATGCTGTGTTGTATGACCTCTCTTCCTCCTTTGTGCTTGCTCACCCTTCCCATGGTCAGCCAGGCAAAATTGTAAAATACAAGCACTGCAAGATCATAGGTGTCTCTATTTTCTGAGCATACTAGAGCTGCTTGTTTAGTCTGCTGGCCAGTTCCATAAGTCAGTCATATTTACAGTTGTAATTACAGTCATAGTGCATTAAGAATTTCTATGTAGTCATTCTCGGTGTACTTATTGATTTCTTGTGTTCACTGCCAGCTGTTCTCACTAACCTCTTTCCCAGTGTAAGATTCCCAGATAAGAATTAGGATCTGTAGAGGCTAAAATCTGCCAAGAATGCTCAAAGTCATCACAATATAATATACACCTGGGCATGCTTCAGGCTCTTGAAGTACTTTGTCTTCATCACATTTCCTAGTTTCTGGGTTGAAAACTGTTCAATGAGAACTTTCAATCTGTTATCCCTGTGATGGACATACTGGCAGCAACCAAAAACTAGTCATGCTACCAGTCATTGAGAAGGTTTGCAATTAGCGTCAAGGCAGTTAATGTATCCAGAGGTCATTCAAGTTTCCTAAATCTTTCTTGCATTCATTTTTTTGTCAACAGTAGATTGTTGATTGATATCCTGTAAAAAGCCAGAGACAAAATATGGCAAGCATTAAAGAAGATGAATAATTATGAATTATGTCACATTACACCCAACAGATCAAAGGCATCTTCATCCCAGAAATTATTTTTGAAAAGGGACATAGAAAGGGGGATTTTATGGTACCAAAAATACATGAATCATTCATATAAAACACATTGATTTTATTGATTCAAATATAAAAATGGGGGCATAACAAATAGTACCCCTCTAGAGCATTAGTTAAAATCACCATAGCACATATAATGTACGATACATATCTATGCAGATGTAGAGCTATTTAAATATGCCTGTTGCTTCACATGTTTTGCTGTACTGCTTCTTCATGAGCTGTAAAGCATATATAGCTACTATATATATATATATATGTCGGCAAAAGTAACTATTGAAAAAATCCTGTTATATTGATAACAATACCAATAACTAAAATTATTTCCTCAGTGCTGCATATAGTAGCTATATATGCTTTACAGCTCCTGAAAAAGCAGGACAGTGAAACATGTCGAGCAGCAGGCATATCTGAATAGCTCTACATCTGCATAGATATGTAATGTACATTATATGTGTTATGGTGATTTTAACTAATTCTCTAGTGGGGTGCTATTTGTTATGCCCCCATTTTATATTTGAATCAATAAAAGCAATGTGTTTTATATGAATGTTTCATGTATTTTTGGCCCCATTCCCCTTTCTATGTCCTTTTTCAAAATTAAAGTAGATGAATTTAGAACGGTTTTAACAATTTTTAAGGCAACCCCACCTACTCAAATATAATATTTAGTAACAAGTTGCAGCACTGAGAAAATAATTTTAGTTGAATTAATAAACTGTACAGTTACAGTGGCAGTAGTTAGGCACCAAGTTGTCTTTTTTACAAAACATGAACAGTGATATCAATAATCAACAAATCACAGACGTGATTTAACCAAAGGGATATCAATAATGAGGATGCACAATCTATAAGGCCTGCTAAGTCTCCCACAGGAATTCATAGTCTGCCTCTAAAATGCACGTGTGGCTTCTAAAGTTTCTAGCTAAGCATAGTAAATATATATGCTACTGTATACACATCGAATGACATTGTGATTACAATAACATATCATAGTGATGTAGATATGTCAGAAAAGGAAGCAATGAAAGGAAATGTCCAGTGAAAAAGGAAAAAGTATCCTGTAAACAAAAGCTACTATTCATGTCCTCGGTGGTTATAAATGTATCTGGTGTTATCCTAATATTTCTTATAATAAAACAGTTTGTTCGTTTTATCGTCTTTACGTTGATATATTACTGTATAAAGAGGAATGAAACAGAGGTACTCACCATAGATATATAACCTAATATTTGAATTTACGTAGGTCGGTCCGCTAGTTTTACATCGTAACCTAAATATGAATGAAAACATTTATAGGTTCACGTATGGAAAACAAATGTCCTATGAAAAAGGAAAAAGTGACCTGTAAAGGAAAGTAACGAAGGAAAAGACTGTATAGATGTAGTGATACTATACAATAACATTAGTGTTACAGTAA
>BLSH010373387.1:886909-906342 GCA_018402905.1 Glandirana rugosa | reverse complement strand
TATTTTTTTTCAGAAAAAAAAAAAATTTACATGGAAATTACGGCAGCGAGGCCCGGAGGTTCTCGTATCTCAGCTCACCTCCGGTAGAACGGGAGTGAGCTGAAGGACGGATAGGTAGGGCTCCTGGTCTAGTAAAGGAGGCGATGGGTGCCGAGGCCATTCGCCGCCTCTGATGGGTATTTTCACTAGAACACCACTTAGGAGACGACTCTGGTGAAAATACACTTTCACCTGGTGGACGGTAAATTTTTTTATGACCCCAATACCGTCGATAGACGACGGTATTGGGGCCATAAATTTCCTCTCCCACCACTTTTGCTATCACTGGGGGGTAACTTCTGGACTGCCCACCATGGATATACTTCACTACTTTGCCTTTAAATACCGGGGTTATGGCAGCAGATAGCTGCCATAACCCCAGTATTTTTTTAAATGGCAGGTGGTCCACTTTCACATAAAAGTGGTCTCAGCAGAGGATTCACCACAAGATCACTTTTATGGGTAGTCTCCGCCGCTTACCGGAGCCGTGGGTAGCGGAGGAAATGATCTGGTCCTCGGGATGGATAGGCAGGAAGTCGAGTGAGGGCAAGATGGCCTCCACTCGACTCTATGCTCTTGGAGGCCCGGAGCGACGGCATTAAAGGTACATTTAAAAAAAAAAAAGACTTTTTTTTATTACTTTTAAGTGTAAATGTGAGATCTGAGGTCTTTTTGACCCCGGATCTCACATTAAAGAGGCCCTGTCCTACATATTTATATTACAAAGGATGTTTACGTTCCTTGTAATAGGAATAAAAGTGATCAAAACTTTTTTTAAAGGGACAGTGTAAAAATAAAAAAAATAAAGTAAAATAAGTAAAAAAAAAAATTAAAGTGCCCCATCCCTCCGAGCTCACTCTCAGAAGCAAACGCATATGCAAGTCATGCACCACATATGTAAACGGTGTTCTAACCACACATGTGAGGTATCGCCACGATCGTTAGAGTGAGTGCAATAATTCTAGCTCAAGAACACTGTAACTCTAAACTGGTAACCTGTAGAAATGTTTAAATGTCGCCTATGGAGATTTTCAACTACCAAAGTTTGTCGGTGTTCCATGAGCATGCACAATTTTGAAGCATGACATGTTAGTTATCAATTTACTTGGCGTAACATTATCTTTCACATTATAGAAAAAAATTAGCTAACTTAACTGTTTTCTTATTTTTTAATTTAAAAAAGTGTATTTAAAAAAAAAATTGCGTTTGTAAGACCGCTGCGTAAATATGGTGTGACATAAAGTATAGCAATGATCTCCATTTTATTCTCTAGGGTCTCTGCTAAAAAAATATATATAATGTTTGGGGGTTCTGGGTAATTTTCTAGCATAAAAATGATTTTAACTTGTAAACAACAAGTGTCAGAAATAGGCTTGGTCCTTAAGTGGTTAAGATGATACAGTGAGGAAGGTAACTTTCTTATCTTGATGCCCAGATACTTGATATGACTCTTAGCTATGAGGAAGGGAGGAAAACAAACCCATAGGGGCACCATGCCTGGTACAGGGGGAGGACCTCATTTTTTGAAAAATGTATTCAAGACATCTTGGATAATGAACATATCTGTCTGTGGATTTGAGGTGAAGATAAAGATATTGTTTGCGAAAAGGGATAAGCGGAGTTCCTGCTGGCCTATTTGCACTCCATGCAGCTGAGACTGGAAGAGAAGGAAATGGGATAATGGATCTAGTGCTAGATTGAAGAGTAGGGGTGATAGGGGGCATCCCTTCCTGGTCCCTTTGTGGACTTTGATTGTATTTGAGATGTGACCTGCGGCTATTACCTTAGCAGAAGGGGCAGAGTACATAGAGAAGATAAGCTGTAAGAAGGGACCTGGGAAGCCAAACATCTGAAGAACTAACAAAAGCCATTGGAAACTGACATTGTCAAAGGTTTTCTTGGCATCTAGGGTAACTATTGCCAGGTCTTCAGAGGGATTGGATCTTGCATGTTCCAGTACTGCCAACACCTTAATGAAAGCCATTGAAAACTGACATTGTTGTGTAACTATTATCAGGTCTTCAGAAGGACTGGATCTCGCGAGTTCCAATACCTAGACCTTTTAATAGGATAGTTAGTCTTCATGCATTAGATAGATTTAGACACATCCCTTGTAGCCTGAAAGATGCTATCATATTTATTTTGCCCCACGAGCAGGGCCCTCCTATTCCTTCTGTATTGAACTGTATTGTAATTGTACTGTGTCCATTCTTTATTGTAAAGCACTGTGCAAACTGTTGACGCTATATAAATACTGTATAGTAATAATAATTTTCATTGTCAAGTACAGAAAAAATGGATTGTTATCATCTGTGCAGAACTTCTCTTGGAATCCAGTTTTAAACAATGTAGATGCCCACAGGAAAGTTGTATTTGAATTATCTGGAACAGAAGCAGGTAGGAATCTGCACTACAGTTTACCAAACGTATTGCAATATATGTAGCAGATCTTTATTCCTTTTGTTTTAAAGCTGATGTGTCAGGAACTCCATCAGAGCTGCTGGTTCCAGCATCCTGGTTTTGGCTGTGGCATTCTCCTTGTCTGTCTGTCCACCTGCAAGGTGATTGATGTGGTCAGTCTCTTGGTGGAGGCCAAACCTGATTTTAAGCCAGCCAAGCCTGCAGTCTCATGCTTGTGATAGCGTGTGTAATACTTAGTCTAAGCTCTTTGGCTGTCTGTCCTGCTCTGCTCTTTGGGTTCCCCTATTTATGACCTCGGATTGGATATTGACCATTCTCTGAACTTTGCCTGTCTTTTGACTATGGATTGACCCCAACTATTCTGAACTTCACCTGCCTTGTACCTGGGCTGCCATTGAACCAGTCCGCCTGTCTGCCAACCGCAAGCACCCATTTGCTTTGTTCAGTTCGCGCATGCCCCGGCATGGTGACACTAAGACCTGGGGTCAACCGAGCACTGGTAGGCCTGCTTGCTTCATGGGAAAGGGGGCTGCTAAAGGTGAAAAACACAGAAGCAAGCTATAGTGTCTGACCACCTGCATTAGGGGTAAGCGTGATATGAAGCTTATATTCAAAATCAGGCAGCCTTAAATTGCAAAATTGCATATGTGGGCTAAAAAATCAATATGTCATAGCACATTTACAGACAATCACAAAGTGGGGAGTATTTGGTTCTGGGAGTGATCATTATGATTAAATTTACCTGTTGATTTACCAGAAATCATCCACGGATGTTACTTGCTTCTAATGGTTGGCAACACTGATACAATACCATTGAAATAGTAAAAAGGAAAGAGAAAGGGGACTGATAGGTGTAAATGCAGGAACACACCTACTCGCTCAGGGGAAGAAAGTCGCCTGGGGCTCAATAGCAAAAGGAACATGCAGAAAAATCAGAAAAAAAAAGGCGGCGCAGAAGGCTGCCCCTGAAAAGAGCCATATATAGAGCCGCTGGAGTCTGGTGTGATGGATCAAATAATAGCCATAAAAGTAAAATATATTCTAATTTTATAGTAAATGCAACAAAACTACAAAATAGTAAAAAGAGCAATCTCATACATTGGTCAGTGATACCACCACCATAGACAACGTTGTCAATTAAAATTTAAAACCAACACCAAGCACATCCGGACATGCTGAAAAACATCCATGCACCTATGCATACAGTGCTACACATTAATAACCTAAATTGGTATATAAATGACCATGGATCGGTCACATGCGCTTGTGGAGGAATGAGGAGAGGCGCCTGAAGAGAATATAGTCACTAGGTCTGGAGATGTGCATAAAAATGTATGCTTCACCCCCCAGGCAAACCGAGTTGCTACAGTGGCACATACACCTATGAGCAAGTGCAGGCAGCGGGAGGTGAATGGAGAGAGCACCGACCGAGGGTCTGGTGCGGTGGCCGCCTGATAAAAGCAAAACCTTAACGGTGAGGGAGGCATACCAGACAGGAGCAGTCAGTGGATCAGTGCTCTGATAACAGCCAGTGTGCAGTGGGACATGTACGGCACAGTGTGGGAGAAGGAGAAGGAGGAAGGGGAATGGATCTCACCCAATCACAGCATCCATGTGAAGTCCTCCTGTACAGGCTCTGTGCTTTGCTCTGAGTGCCGTCTCGTGGTCCCCAGCGACCATTGGGGATGTCCAGGGATGAATCCAAGATGGGTATCTCACAGAAGCAAGTCTTCTTAGGACGCCGGTCGCCTCCATCGCTGCAGGGCCTCGGGTGGATGTTTACAGAGCGCCGTCACGGCATGTGCGGTGATCTGCCAAGCAAATCATCTACGCATTTCGCTGGTCAAGCCAGCTTCGTCAGGACTGGCGCCCTCTTGTGGACAGAGGCTTAAATGCAACACCATGACCAATTACAATTTTACACTCAGGGTCACCTGAGTTACCTGGGCTACCCTGAGTGGAGCCCAATGTCAGGGTAATTTGAATATATTTTACTTTTATGACTATTATTTGATCCATCACAGCAGACTCCAGCGGCTCTATATATGGCTCTTTTCAGGGACAGCCTTCTGCCCCGCCTTGTTTTTTCACCATTGAAATAGTGCCAGATTAAATCATTGTTGCTACTGTGGCATCTTCTGAAACAGAATTATTAGTGTATAATAATGCAAACAGCCTCAGGACAGTACCCTGGTTTAATTTACATAAACACACCCCTTTGTATGTGTTTTGACAGCCGCTTATCACAGCAGAATGATATGAAGCCTCTACAACAAACTACACAACCCCACTTGAAGTGTTGGGGGACATTTATGCAGCCTTCCTGGTCAGCTGATTTCTTTAGATGTTTTTGGGCTGAAGGAATCAATTGTGAAATGTGAAAAATTACATTTGAACGTATTAAGTATACTGATTAGTTGCTTTAATTGTCAAATTAGGGGTTACATTTACTTTAACTAGGTCCCAAAGCTTATCCAGCTGAAATTCAAATTCCTTAATATACCTACATATACTTTTTTATGTAAAGCAGCATTAAAGTCCAGCAGAATTCTGGGAAGGCTTGCTCATATGGTTAGTTAATGTTCAGGTGGTCCAGGCCCTCTAAAACCTTGGTCACTCATGCAGATCCCAGAGCTGTTGGGGTCATGCAGTAGCCATCCCTGCCTGTTCCATCATTTTGTGAGTGGCCACAATGTGTTATGTACTACCTCAAGAACCAACAGGCGAGGGGAGCAGGACAGGGCAGACACAATTCAGGTACAGGATGTTTTGGGGACCCAGGTTCATTTGGAATAATTGTTTTACATGCTCTGATAGATGCTGGAATTACGATACTGCTTCAGAACTCTGCCAGAGTCCCCAGATTCATTTTTCCCTTACTCTCTGACTGGTGAAACCATTGTCATTGTGGCAGTAAGTGAAGAGAAATTACTTTACTCAAGCCCTGAAAAAAACCTGACAGGGGGTTTCAGTCCTTCCTCATAATCAAAAAACAAAAAAAGGAAGGCTGGGCATACACTTTAGGGTCCATGCACACTGGCTTAACGATCACTGCTTCTACAGGAGTTTTGTGTTTTGCTTGTAGAAGCAGCTTAGTGTTATCCTATGTGTCCATGCACATTAGGAAGATTACAGGCGTATTTTGAGCTAAGCATTTGGAGGAAAAAAACCCTTCTGATTTGATTTTCTAATTGGAGCTTTCTGGTAGAAAAAAATGCAAAACTCTCCTAAACTCCCCTAAACTGTGTACATAAAGTGTTCTATATGAGCTTTTTTTCCTACCAAGGGAACTGGCATAATAAATATCAACTACAGCAAATGTGTTTATCCACATAAGTAAGGTGTTAAGTTATGGTGAGGAATAGGCGTAGAGGAGCTAGCTCAGTCTTGCCCATAATTCAGGAATGCTTGTCACATTTCCCTTCAATGAGCAATGCATAATCATAATGCATTCATTAGCTATACTTTATTGTGAGGGAGGATAGTAGCCAGGCCTCCTCATTGTTTGGTGTCAATATTTGGGCTCATAATAAATAATATCCATAACCTAAGAGAAGATAAATGCCACAACTAACCAATATAGCATAAATCACATGGGATCCAGCCAGAATTTTATATAATAAAGCATATTATTAAACTTGAATATGTACAGATTCATTAAAGCCTACTGCCAGATTTTTTTTTGTTACATTTAGGGCTAAAAATTCAGCTTTTTATTTACCTCTCCCTTTGGGGAGATTTTCATGACTTCCTGTAAAATAATTTTATTTCTCCTTATCCCCCCCCCCATTGGGGAAATTTTCTCTCCCATCTGTACAAGGATAGGGGGTGGGTTTGTCACCACACAGACACAGACAGCAACAAAGCTACTTGTACTTCTTCCTCAATCTTCCAAATTTGTTATACTTTTACCTGTGTCCTTTTTGAAATAATATCCCATAATTTCTAAATGAATATCCCATCAGTCCTAAAGTAATGGGAAATCACCCCAAGGGGTACACAACTGACTAGAGGCCTTAACTTTTCATGTTCTATCCAAAACATGATAAAAGTTCTGGCTGAATTCAGGCCATATTAAGTCTGTAGAATATTGCTACTTTGTATCCACATTTAAGTTACTGACTTTTTAAATTTTTTTTGTTTAGGTTTATTAGTAGAATTAACCAGTTCGGCTCTAGAGCAATTAACATTTTTTGCACACATGTAATAATCTTCATTTTTGACAATCAAATTACTTAACACTCAGAACATTATATATTTTCTGATTCATGATATTTGCACAACTGTTTATTAATCGCAAATTTTCAGGGAAAAATATAACAAAATGAACCTTAGTGCAAATGCAAACAATATAATACCCACTTTGTTGGTAGAATATAAAAGATGAGGTTGCTGCAAGTAAATAGCTACCAAACATGCCAAGTCTTAAAACTGCATGGATACATCACACGTATGGTGCGACCGCGGTTTACATATGCATGCACACCCTGGGCTTGCGTTTACGCATGTGTGCAGGGCAACTGGGGTTACAGCAATTTTTACATTCTTTTAATACATTTTATTATCATTTTATTTATTTTTTACTTGATTGCTAATTAACCCCAATGTGATAGTATTGGGCAGGTGACAGGTTCATCTTTTTGGAGACATTATGGGTCTAATAGGCCCCAGTGCCTCCCCTGCCCTTCACAGGATGTAACCAAGCACAGATTTGTTTGGTTAGATGTGGCCCCTGGTTGTACCGACCAGGAAATGGAAAATCGGGGACCGGAAGTGATAAAATAATTTTTGCTTCCAGTTTATTTGTTTACATGTGAGATCGAGGCATGGATATGTTCTCACACCGCTCATATCCTAAAATTGGTGGAGTGGGGAAGGGCTAAAACCCCTGACAGGTTATTTTTCTGCTGTCTGCATACCATTGGGGAAACTTCCCTTCACTTACTGTTGCAACAGGAAGCTAGAAGAACCATCCCAAAGGGAAAGGCTTGCCCCTCTTAGACAGTTGTTTTCATAAGAGGTATCCCCATTTGGAAGATTTTCTCTTACCTCTTGTTCTGGGGACAACTCTAATTTGGACTTTCTTTCAAGGTGACAGTAGTCACCAGTACACAGAGGGGAAAATCTCCACTTGGCAGAAGGGCTAACCCCATTTCACTCAACCCAAATGTAGGAAAAGTGCTATGCCTAGGAATACACTTTAATGACCTTTACTATATTGTGCATCCAAGTACATTCAGTAAATATCTTTAAAAATCCCCAACGGTGAATTAATATAACTCCAGTTTTTTTTTTTTTTAGGGTTAGGTCTACTGTGCCATCTCTTGGCAGATCAGCTGTCCAATATTTGCTTTGTTTTTCTATTTTCTTTGTTCTGTAATCCCGTAAAGCACAGCATACACTTTTACTGCAGTATAAACACAATTTCATGCAACAAAGCTTATATTTAATATCTTTGACCTTTCTGAGGCATCATGTGACCCCCAAGAGAGTCTGTGCATAATCTCAAATATTTTAAGGACTCCTTCGTTCTACTGAAGTATATGGAAGAAAATATTGCATTATTGATCATTTTATTATTGTTACCCAGAAGGATTTTTTTACACAATAGACATGATTTTTCTTTACAGAACCCATTGTTTGTATGTTGCCAACGTTGTTTATTAGGATTCTTTTCATTGTTGTTGTAAATATCATTGTTTTCTTTCTTCGTTGCTATTTTATTAGAGTTTTTATTTTTTGTCTGACATTCCCATTGCTCCAATTTCATTCTTTAACATATTAGTGGGATATACAAACTCCTGCTGTGTCCTAGCTTGCACTAAGGTTTTAATAGGCTCTTACTGTTATTTGCCAGTAGTGATTAAATAATTAAAAACAAACATCTATTAAAATAGAATAAACAATACAATTAAGCAATAAGTAGGATGGCCCACAGAACAGGTTTTTCTCTTGGAGCTTGTGCAGGTTGCTAGTTTTGCAAAGAATGTGGCTAAAAGGAGAATGTATATTGCACATCTATATGTATATACAGTATATGATTTTATTAAGTATAAGTCACTCTGCATTAAATGAGATAGTAACACTCTATGTGCATTCAATTAGGTAAAGCAAAGTGCAATGGCTATTTGAAAATTACGGTAAATCACAGAAACTCAGCAGATATCAGTTTAATGTACTTAGGTTAGGAAACAAAGCAAGTAAATAGAGCTGGTTACTATAAATTATTGCACTTTGCACTCTGTCATTGTACTCTGCATAATATTATTAAATAATACTGTTAAACTTTGATACATAAAAGACTGTGTAAACGATCATCTTGTAAAACAACCCATTTAGTTTAACCACGTAGTGACCGCCCTATAGCAGTTTTATTGCTACAGGGTGGCAGCTGTGCGCAGGATCACGCATATATATGTGATTCTGCACTTCCGAGTAGGTGGCGTGAATGCGTGCCCATAGCTTGAGCTATGAGTAAGCACCCGTAAGCAAGGGTTGTGAAAAGCGTTAGCTTGCATTTTCTTTTGCTCTGTACTGTATGGAACCTTAAGAAATAATAAAGAGCATTTCCAGGAGTGCAGCTATTCGAAACTTTATTCCTTCCTAGCAACTTTGGCATATCTAGTCCGCACCCATGGGACATTAACAAAGGCTAAAAGGTAACGGCAGTGGTTGAATTTTGGGGGCATCACTGAGCGGCTTCACCTATCGGGTACTGCGGACTCGATATCCGCTGGCACCCACCGATCATCAACCAGAGAGACAGATCTGCAATCTGCACAAACACGGCAGATTGCCATTCTGACAGGAATGAACTGCAAAGCTGGGCCTAGGAACTATGTCTTCTCCTAGTAAAAGCACATCCCACAGTTTAAAAAAACACTGGTCAGGCACACATTTAACCCTTTGCTCTCCCCTGATGTTAACCCCTTACCAGACAGTGTCATTAGTACCGTGACAGTGAATATTTGTAACACTGATCACTGTATTAGTGTTAGTGGTTCCCAAAAAAGTGTCAGTTAGTGTCTGAATGTCTGCAGCAATATTGCAATCCCGCTATAAGTTGCTGATCGCTGCCATTACTAGTAAAATAAATAAATAAAAATAAATAGAAATATCCCATAGTTTGTAGACGCTATAACTTTCCCGCAAACCAATCAATATATGCTTATTGGGATTTTTTACCAAAAATACGTAGCAGAATATATATTAGCCTAAATTTATGAAGAAAATTAGATTTTTTCTATTTTTTTTATTGGATGTGTTTTATAGCAAATAATAAAAAAAAGGGTTTTTTTTTTTCAAAATTGTTAGTTTTTTTTGTTTATAGTGCAAAGTAACGCAGTGCCATATAGCAAAAAAAATGGCCTGGTCAAGAAGGGGGCTAAATTTTCTGGAGCTGAAGTGGTTAAATGGAAATAAAGGGCAAAACATTGTGTATAGATATAAAAAAGGAAAACATTGTATTTATGATTTTTTATAAGTGATCATATTCCCTCTGTTCTCAGCTGCATTAGAGCTGAAAGAGGAGAAGCAACAGTACACTGATGTTTCCAGTGAATGGCTGTTCAGGAGGGGTGTTAGGACAAGTCTGATCATTGGAGGAGAGCACACTGAGTTCCCAGCACAGCTAGAGAACTTAAACATAAAGTGCAGCGCTTGGGAAGAAGAATATTAGATCACATAGAATTATAAAGAAAAATATTAAGACCACCCTAATATATGTCCAGAGACCAGGCCAGAGACTCAGGAGCTGACGTATGGAAGTTTGCTTATGGACTGAGATAACAGCGATTCATTGCAATCGGAACTCCAATAATATTGACCACCCTGCCAGCACCCTGCCAGCGCGGAAAACATCAACACATTGACTCACCCTCCGCTAAGGACATTTCAAAAGTTCCAGAGCCCAAGGGGACACCCAAGAAAGTGCAGACGGAGCCAGGCACACCCAGGATGAACAATTCTGAGAATGAGCGTTCCGGATAATTCATAAGGTCCATCCCAGTATGCCCTTTGTGGAAATAACAAGATCAGAGGGAACCAGGGGACCAGTCCCAGCATTTCCAGTCCAGCTGATATCTCTACCAATAGAGGCTCTTCCGCTGGTTTCTTATCAGCGCCTGGTAAGCGCACCAATCTATAAGTTTTGAGGATTCGCAGAAAGATCAATTTATTGGCACAAGTCACTTTATGATATATTGTGGACATGTATTATTAATACCAACACAGTATATGGTCCTATCAGACTCCACTTATCACTTTTGTGGCATAGTAATTTTGTGAAGATCTATGGACTTCTTTTAAATCTTTTTTATTTTATTTTTTTGAATATAGACACTACTAAATACTTTCACATTTATTCACTGTTAACATCAATTGATACTCACTAATTGTCGATATGCACTAAGCCATCTTTCTCCCTATTCACCAAGGTTATTGAGTTATTATGTGTTTGCTGTGGTAGTCGTAATCCGCACAGACATATATTAGGGAGGTCTTAATATTTTTCTTTAAAAATTCTATTTGATCTAATATTCTTCTTCCCAAGTGCTGCACTTTATGTTTATGACTTGTTACACAAATTTGTCAGTTTGTTGTTCCGGCAGCTGATTTGCTCATTACTTGGAGTAAGCGCGGGTTGTTCATAATTTAACAGCTAGAGAACTGACCACAGTGTTTCCGCCTCCTTGGTGTGCTCAGTTTTTAATAGGGAAGCAGAGGGACCAGTAGGAACATCAGGGCATTCACACAAAGAAAGCAATGCAAAGAGAACAGGATACTTTTTCATACAAGTACATGGTACAGTAGGCACATATCATGAAATTTAAAATTCTGATAGATATCTGGCATTTCTTTTTTACCATACAGTGCCGGATATTAGCAGAAAGCATTTCAAACCATCTGAGAATCCTTTGTGGAGGTTAGGTGGGTCTTCATTCAAACTTTTCAGTACTGCTCATCTCCTTCCTCTCCTCTGCCTCTAACCAGTTTGCAAACCTTTATGTTTTTTACAGAGTGCGTACCTTTTTGTGACAGGTACAAACTCACATAGGAGAGAATTACATCAACTGCCCCCCACTCCCTACTCACAGCCACCTGGCACACCTCACATTTCCCAGGATGCTGCGGGAGTAGTCCTATAGCACTGCCATGCCTTGCACATGCACAGCTGGGAGCAGGCTGAGAGACTTAACCAGATCAGATCCACGCTATAGCCAAAAGACGGCTACAGCGGGGCTCTGAAATGCCCGGAGGACATCTATGGACGTCCTCCTTTGTGCATGCTCCCCGCGCACGCTGCGTGGGTGAGCCCACGGGTTGGGCAGACTTGATGTCCACCCGAGACCCGCCGATCACCATTGGTAGCTGCAGAACGGGGAACCGCCGATGTAAACACGGCGGTTCTCCGTTCTGTGAAGGGGACATGACAGATCCACTGATCCCTGTCACTGGGATCAGTGAGATCTGTTATGTCCCGACCAGCCCAGCCCCCACACAGTTAGAACACATACAGGGAACATAGTTAACCCCTTCACTGCCCCCTTCAGGTTAACCCCTTCACTGCCAATGACATTTATACAGTAATCAGTGGACATTTAAATTTCTGATCGCTGTATAAATGTCACTGGTCCCAAAAATGTGTCAAAAATGTCTGACATGTCTGCTGCAATATCGCAGTCCCGATAAAAATCGCAGATCGCCGCCATTACTAGTAAAAAAAAAAAGAATAGTAAAAACGCCATAAATCAATTCCCACAGTTTGTAGACACGATTACTTTTGCACAAACCAATCAAAATATGCCGATTGCGATTTTTTTTGCTAAAAATATGTAGAAGAATATATATCGGCCAAAACTGATGAATAATTTTTTTTTTGGATATTTATTATAGCAAAAAAGTAAAAAATATTGTTCTTTTTTCAAAATCGTCGCTCTTTGTTTGTTTATAGCACAAAAAATAAAAACAGCAGAGGCTATCAAATACCACCAAAAGAAAGCTCTACTTGTGTCAAAAAAATGACAAAAATTTTGTTTGGGTACAACGTCGCATGACCGCGCAATTGTCATTCAAATTGCGACAGCGCTGAAAGTCTAAAATTGGTCTGGGCAGGAGGGGGGTTTAAGTGCCCAGTAGGGAAGTGGTTAAGAAAGTCACACCCAGCATCCATATCCAAATGGCAGCACTGGAGAGCCGAGGCCTGGTATAGAATCTACTCCACAGAAGACACTATTGGACTCCACGGTCTGTTAGGTATATTTTCTATATTATTTGTAGCTGCAGGCTTTGATTTTTTTGCTTAAATAGAGTGGAGATTTTTTTTAACTAGTCAGTTGTGCAAATCAGGGCCTAGAGAAAGATTATTTCTTCTTCTCAAAACATCTTAGCGCTGTTACCTTATGACACAAAACTTTGAGCATTGGAGGTGGCTTCCTGGTGAGAGATAAGGTAAGTATTCTGCTATAGGCTTTCCTCACTGTTTAGGTTATGTTAGCTTAGTTGAGTGTAAGGCCTCATGCACACAGGACATTTTTTGACTGTTTTTCAGCAGCTGTTTTTAGCTGCAGAAGTTTTTTCCTACAGTCAATAAACCCTCCATCATGTTATCCTATGTGTTCATGCACACACAGGCTGTTATCAACTGTTTTTAGCAGTCACGTTTTTTAGCTGTAAAAAAACCCAAGACCAGAGGGTTCTGAGAAACGTTTTTCAGCTGTAAAAACGTTCAAACACCTGAAAACGCTCAAGAACGCTCAAAAACGTAGATCCCCAACGTTTTTGGACGTTATAAATCAATTGGAAAAAAAAAAAAAAACACTAGCCCTTTAAAAACACTAAAAAAATTTGAAAAACGCTGGTAATATAATGCTGGTAAAAAGCTGAAAAAAATCACTGATAAGCTACTGACGTTTTTTGGACTTTTTTTTAAAGTCCTGTGTGCATGAAGCTGAAGGGTCAGGATCATAGGGGGTTTAGGTTAAGGCTTCATGCACATGGGACTTTAAAAAAACGTCCAAAAAAACATCAGTAACTTATCAGTGATTTCTTCAACTTTTACCAGCGTTATATTACCACCAGTTTTTCCGCATTTTTTAGCGTTTTTAAAGGGCCAGTGTTTTTTTTTTCCAATTGATCTAAAACGTCCAAAAACGTTGGGGGATCTGCGTTTTTGAGCGTTTGAACGTTTTTACAGCTGAAAAACGTCTCTCAGAACCCTCTGGTCTTGGGTTTTTTTACAGCTCAAAAATGTCGCTGCTAAAAACAGCTGATAACAGCCTATGTGTGCATGAACACATAGGATAACATGATGGAGGGTTTATTGACTATAAACTAGAGATCCAAACAAAGAAAGAAGGGGGCCTCACCTATAGAACCTCTAAACCTGCGCCATAGATGGCTAAGCATATATAAAGGTTATATTAAGATATCATATATCTGTAGCAAGCTGCTGCTGTTAAAACTAAAAATCACATAACCATAGGTCAATAATACAATTAACACTTACAGCAGCGCTAAATGCTTTCTAAAGTGTCCAAAAGTTTCAATGTTGAAAATCCTCCACGTGAATGTCTAAAACACTTCCACAAGTCCCAGTAGCAGTGAGAGAAGGTAACAAGTCCATAAGTGTTAGTGATAGAATACGCTGACAGGTGTCTGTAATTCCCACATATTCCACCTCGTGCTCAGGAACACAGTGACTCCCTTCACCCACAGTTGGACTCTTACCATGATCCAGTGCTTGGCATTCTCATGCACAAGCTTGTTAGACTTTTAGAGCAACCCAGGCACTGTAATACACTGGTAGCCTTGTACCTCTCGCAGGTCAGCAGACAGAGCAAGTACATGAAAAATGCAAGAGATCACAATAGCGTGATATCGCTTAAAACTATTTTATTCAAAAAATAGCATAAAAAAATGGCATAAAGGAAAAAAAATCAGCATCAAGAGGTCACCCCCTAGGTATTCTCCTTACCAGATCTTAGATAACACACGGCATAGCGTATATCCATATGAGCCAGATGCCGGTCATTCACAGAGCCGCTGCAGACACCGTATTGGCACACAAAACCATCAACCCCGACCAGTAGGGAATCTACGGGCACTGGCATCCAACCCACGTGTAGCTACCATACAGTCCCAAACACGTTTCGTCGGATTGACTTCTGCTAGTGAGTGGCTGTATTGACTGTTGAAAAAAACGTCTGCAGTTAAAAATAGCTGCTGTAGAAACATCAAAAAACATCCAATGTGCATGAGGCCTTAGAGTTAAAGATTTGGGTTAGGATTCAAGAGTTTATGTTTTTTGCTGTGGAAAGGAGGACAAGTACTAAGGGCTCATTTTAAGGGTTAAGGCTAAGTTAAAGTGATTCTAAAGTCTCAAGGTTTTTTAACTTCATGCATTTTATGCATGAAGGTAAAAAAAAAACTCCTCTGTGCAGCAGCCCCCCAAATACTTACCTGAGCCCCATCATGATCCAGTAATGTGCACGAGAGCCCTAGCTCTCCTAGGATTCTCCTTCCTCATTGGCCGAGACAGCAGCAGTGAGCCCTTGAGGAGAGAAAGAGGGTGGGGTGGTGCAGAGCCCTGGCATTGTGTGTAAATGTAACAAACAACTGGCCACTGCTCCCACCTATAACTGGCCTTCACAGAAAGGAGCACATGGAAGGGCAATGCATGCAAAACAATACCAAAGAAAGTTCCCAGCTCAATTCGCCAGCCAGTCTGCTACCAACCAAACTATCCTGTCTAACAGTTTGTGTTAAAACAGGGGTTTAGTTAGCACACACTTGCAAATACATGCGTAAGCTGCAGAGCCGCTTCAAGGCAAGTAGAGCTTGTTTTTTTGCCTTGGATTTATCCTTGGCCCTTTTTTTGCTGTTTGTTGCCCTCCAATGCTCCTTGCTGCGAAGGCCAGTTATAGGTGAAGGCAGTGGTCGTTGTTTGGTACGTTTTATCAATGTTGGGCTGTTTTTATATATTGTTTGGTTTGCACATTGAATATAATTGTTGGTGACATAGCACTGCATCCCCAGTGGGGTTTTTACTATTTAAGCATTTAACACAGAATGCATGGCTCTCCAGCAAATGTAAATCAGGCTTCAGAAAGCTGCTGCATTTACTTTTTGCTTGTCACCTGGTGGCTACAGGTGGAACATATATTCGTATACAATATACAATTCCCTGTTTGAAAGGAAAAACTTTAATTACAAATCATTACAAATCTTATTATTAATATAACACTGTGTTCCTGTTAAAACATAAAGAGTGTTTGATTTAATTACTTTTTAATTTGTAACACAGATAGGTTAATCTTTTACCGTAGCTCTTTTCTTTATCATTTACTGCAATGTTATAATTATTTATAAAGACAACTTAATAATTAAGCATAGCTATTTTTTCAGTTAGATTGATTGAATAACTTAAAATTCAATTGAAATCTCACACCTTTGTCTGTCACCTGACATGTCACGTACCTGATAGGAGACTGAAATTACTCTTGTATCTTCAGCCCAGGTCCCATTGGAAGTGGAACAGAGGGTATTAAGGGACAGGAGGAGCACAAGTGCCAGCAGATGATGATGGAAGAACTTACAGCAGGAGATGCAGTACCAAGGAGACTGGTGAACCAAAGGGTCAGGAACAGTAGAAATGTCCAGAAGTCCTTCCCAGGTTAAAGGGCCATTCTGCTTGTGCTGCTGGTTCAGGATGTGTGGCTTGTCAGAGCTCTCAGCAGACTTACTTGTAGCAGGAACAATCAGTGGTGCACAGAAGCGGTACAGCAGACAGCCAGGCAGGTACTCAGACATGACAGAAAGCCAGGATCAGAGACAGAAGCATAGCCACAGGAATAGCTAGGGTCATCAACAGGTGGGCAGCAAGGTACCAAATTATGAGCAAAGCCGAAGTCAGCAATGGAGCCGGGTCAGGAATTAGCAACAGGTCAGAAGCATAATCCAAGATCAGGTCAGGAGCAAGCCAGGTGAGCAACAATGGAATCATACATAATAAACACAGAACACAGGGAAGAGCTGAAGATCAATCAGCACAGAACATGGACATGAGCAACCTTTAAATGGCCTGTCTGGCGCTAACAGGAATCATGCATGTGCGCACGCGTAGGCAAATGCACATTCTTGTGCACATGCATGCTCCTGGTAACCATTCTGCAGGAAATACCAGCACACCAGATGTCTCAAAGGTATTCCCTGGCAGGCCTCTTTTTGCAGCTTTTGGTTCAGTTGACTTCTCGGCTGAGCCTTGGGGGACCATTGTCAGAAACTCTACATTGTCCACATTTCAGCACTTGTCCTGAAGAAACAGTCAAAGATTGTGAAACTTGACAAGTTAGTCTAGTTAACTAGCATTAGTTAGTGCTGTTAATGGACTGTGACACTAAATGTGACTATAAACTCCATGTACATGGGCATGTTAATTCTATTTGATATATACTTGCTTTTATATAATAAATAAAGATTTTATATTGTTGCTATTATGTAAATGATGCTTTACTTTACGTTAGAGGTACAATCAAAGTCTCATGTTATGACCCCTCCTTTTGGTGGACAGGGTACTTTTTTTTTGCTGGTACGTCTTTTTTTTTTGATGGTGTCTCCAATGGTTTACTTTTAAAGTGGTTGTAAGCCACTTTAAAGCCTATAATAATGCTTACCTGTAGGTCCTGTAAATATCTCCTAAACCGGCACTGGTTAGGAGATGTTTACCATATATGCTTGCGCTGACGTCATCGGCGCATGTGCACTGAAGAAACGGGCCGGGCCGTGCCGTGACCGGCTGCTCCCACGCGCATGTGCTGGAGTAACATCATTGCGGCTCCAGCTAATCACAGCGCCTGAGGCCCACAAACCCAGAAATAACTCAGGAAGACATTTGGTCACAGCGGTGTGCGGGCACCACTGTCACAGCTTCGATCTAAGGTATTTCATAATGAGCTAGTATGTGATGCATACTAGCTCATTATGCCTTTGAAGGTTTTTTTTTATAAGGGTTTACAACCACTTTAATGTTGATATATTGAGGATTCCACCTTATATCTAACTGTACATGCCTGAGGCTGCATATCTTGGTATTTGTCAAACTATCAGGCCAAGTTAGAAAAGCCCCAGTGGTGTACTCACCAAAACTTTCACACCTTAGTGAATGTCATTGGTTCTACAATGCATAAGCCCTCCCAATCCCAGCATGCTTTTAGTTTTGTAGCAGGCAATAACATGAGTGGATCACACCAACTTTATTGGTTGTACTGGATGGATTTGTGTCTTTTTTCAACCAGACTAACTATGCAACATGCAGTGGAGAGGCACCTGTGTCCTGTAATATAATAGGAAACAAATTTTACAGGTAAGACAAAAATCCTACTTTATTAATTGCGCATTACAGGACACAGATTCCTCTCCTCTGCATGTAATCCACTTCTTTTATTGCCTGCTACAAAACTAAAGGTATTTTGGTAGTGGGAGGGCTTATGCATTGTAGTCCATACAGCTTTGATCTGCCAGTGTTCAATCACCTGAAAGCATTCCATGACCCAGCAGCCTTAAGCTGGATACACACTATCCAATTTTCTGTAGCTTGCTTACTTCAGATTTACCAAAACCATATAATATGAGGGCAAACCTTAGGAGTTTCAATTTGTATGCAATCAGTCAGGCCCTTGCACTACATGGTTTTTGGCTAAATCTGAAGGAAATCTGAGAACAAAAGTTGGATAGTGTGTATGGGGTCTAATACTATTTTTCTCTGTATGGGGTCTAATGCTATTTACTGCCCTCACACTACAGTGGTCCCCTTATTACAAGTGTCCTCACATCGACTTGTATTGCAGAGGAATGGAGGTCTTGATTACTACTGTTACTAGTGTAACTTTGCTACCCAATGGAATTTAAGGTCATATTTTGGCACCCTAATCAACTGTTATAACAGCAAAGTGGGGTGTAAGGTTATGGAAATTGAGGTTGTCAGATATGCAGCAAGACAGACATTGTATTATTTTGGTGACTTTAATTGAATCAATAATGTATTTATGTTGCACCCAGGAAAGTCTGACAACCTTCGCAGATTAGTGCGCTACATTTGGAGGCTTCTGGTAACCTTGAGCCAATTTAGTATGTGTAATCTAAACAGAGAAAACAGATAGCAAACTTGGCATAAACACTAATAATGTGTTGAAACGTAATATTAGATGTACAGATGACATTTAGTAGGTTGTGTGGCCTGCAAGCACCCCCCCCCCTCTTAAAAAAAAAAAAAACTATTATCGTCAAAAACAAAACCTAGGTTTAAATTATTTGGCATGGAGCTTCCTTGTACTGCCTTTTTATATTGCAAAACTCTTTAAAAGTAAAAGGAAATGTTAACTGTCCACTCTTCCTTAAAGAAATGCATACCGCCAGCTATTCTGTATATTCTAAGGGCTCTATAAGACCTACAATATGCAATATTTCTCCCACTAACTGTAACTGTTAAGAATCTCTGCATTCCATGTAACAAGCAACATTCATTTAAATTTTAAGGTCCAAAGGATGCTTTTATATTATGTAGAAATTAGAGGTGCAAATTAGGTGCTATTTTCTACAGCCCTATTCATGGCAAAAGCCTAGTACCCACTATCAAAAAAACAAACCAAAAAAACCTGAGCTGCTCTACTAACAATTCGATTTTAGTACAGTGACCTCCCCTGCTGTGCTATTGTGTTCTAACGGGGGGGGGGGCCCCCCCCAACCCCCCCCCCCCACTGGAACACTCCAGTCAGCGTTCTCAGCCATTGGCTGGGAGCGCTGATCAGGAGTCAGTCCACTGCTGTTTTCCAGCAGTCTCGTCCAACAGAAGCCAGCCGAAAGGCTGTACACACGGGCCGAATGTCATCCAGTTTCTATTGAACTGGCTGACGTCGCTCGGCATTCAGCCTGTGTGTACTAGGCTTTACATTGGCCACTGTGAAAAGAGCATCAAC
>BLSH010373387.1:867902-881915 GCA_018402905.1 Glandirana rugosa | reverse complement strand
TTCCCTATCCCCATTTATTTGTAGGGCACTTGCCCTAGTTTGAAGATGATTTTAGAACAGTTATATGGCTTCTACCGTTAATTAATACTTTTCAGACACAGTTTGAAGATGATCCACATTCACCTCCATTTTTGCTTTTTTTATGTTTTTATTTTTTAAAAAATATTTACAGTTATTTCCCTGTCCCCATTTTTTTGTAGGGCACTTGCCCTACCCTTACCCCCATTTTACTTCCTTTTGCAGCCCTCTGGGGCTTTCCAGGACTTTCCTACAGCCATTTTTGTGCCTAAAAGTTCGGGTCCCCATTGATTTCAATGGGGTTCGTTGTCCGTGCGATCGTTCGGGTTCCGTCCGGACCCGGACCCGGACTTTGTCACGAAGTTCGGACGGACCAGCAGAACCCGAACTTCCAGGTGTTCGCTCAACTCTAGTTAACACCCCTCTAATGTTTGTCTTGCTGTCTATGTTTCCGTTCAGAAGATTTCACCTCACTTCCTGTCCGAATGATACTTGGATTTTGAAAATTTTAGGTTGTTGTGAAAACAAGGATTGGTGATAAATCATCAGTGGAGACACCTTTTTTCCCATAATAACCCTTATAGGAGTGAATTTCCCTCCCTAGGGGGAGATTTCCTCTAACTTGCTGTTGTCCCCCTCCGTTTGTAAGTAGGAGTCGTTTGTAAGTCGGATGTTTGTAACTAGGGGACCGCCTGTACAAGAAAACTGAAAAACTCACTCTACAGCTACTGCTTTCAACCACTAACGTTATTGGCTTTTTTATAACGTCTTAGGCCTCATGCACACTGGATGTTTATACTGCTGTTTTTGGCTTCAGGCATTTTTTTCGGCAGCTAGTAAACTCCCCAGCATGTTCTCCTGTGTGTCCATGCACACATAGGATGTCATCAGCGTTTTTTGGCAGGGGTGATCTCTGGCTGGAAAAAAAACCCAGAACTGGTGGGTTTTAAGAGGAGTTTTTCATCTGTAAAAACGCTCTAACTCTGATAAAAGTTTAAAACCGCTAAAAAAACACTGAAATTCAGCATATATTAGCATTTTTTGAGCCATATGCTTTTCTGGGAGTATAGTTTTGCTAAAAAAGAGCTAAAAGCGCTACTACAAAAACGCTGCAAAACTCTTTCTACAGCTACAGCTTTTTACAGCTAACACTACTGACATTTTTATAACATCCAGTGTGCATGAGGCCTTAGGCACTGGCAAGTTCACTTTAAATATGTGTGAGACTAATTGTAGAAAATAAATCCATCTTAAGCTGGCCATGCACCAGAAGAATGTAATTTGAAAACAAATTTTTAACATTGATTAGTGGAGTCAAATCAATGTTTGTTTTTGAATACAGTGAGGAGAAAAATCAAAGGAGAAAGGAAGATTTTTTTTCTCGAAAAAACACATTTCTGATAGTGTATGTTGTTTTCGTTTGAAAAATGCCATGTATTGCAAAATCCAATGTTAAAAGCAACTTACATTTTGAAGTCCATTTTAATGACATTTGTCAAGTCATTGAATATACTGATGAGAATTTCCATACAAATGTACACACAAAAGCCCATTTGTAAAACTACTAGCTTTGTGTAGGGCAGGGAATTCCTCCCTATTGTATTCTGCCATCAAGGAGCCTTGCCGTGATCGCAAGCAAAAATCTGACAGGCTGGTTGGACTGAAGCCAAACGATGGATCGACTTTAGTACAACTACCCTGGATCAAATCTCAGGCTGAAGACTCAATTCATTAAAGCAGAGTTCCAGCCTCTAAAAAAAAATGTAAAAGTCAGCAGCTACACATAATTAAGCTGCTGACTTTTAATATAAGGACTCTTACCTCCTGTCCAGGGATCCCGCAATGTTGACCCCCTGAAGCCCATTCATTCATCAGCTCGGGTGCAGATGCCGGCATTGCAACTAAGGCTTCACAGCCGGTTTCCTACTGTGCATGCGCAAGTCACGCTGCACTTTCTGAATGGTCCCGTCGTCTTCTGGGACACACACAGATCCCAGAAGGCGGGGGGGGGGGGGGAGAAGGCGGAGGGGCCAAAATTATATACCTCGCCTTGACGAGGTAGAACGGAAGTCCAGCTGGAGAGAACAAAAAAGGAGTACAAAACGATAAAAAAAAAAATGAGGGGGATGGGGTGCTCTAATGTTCAAGGCCTAGATTAATTTTAGCCTGGTACTTTGCTTTAATGGCCGGCTTCTATCTGAGTGAGCCTAGGTTCACACTGCTGTGGGATTGAAATTGTACGAGTTCAGCTGAACTCGCAAGATTTCATACCCGCCTGTCAGTCCGACTTCAGGGGCGATTTCAGAGATGTCTGTGCGGGTTCCTGCACAGATGTCTATTGAAATCGCACCTGAAGTCACCAAAAGTAGTGCATGAACTACTTTTGGGAATTGGTGCAGTGCCGCAATGTCGGCGTTGCACCGATTTGGACGGTGCCATTGCTGGCAATTGCCGCCGATTTGGCATGCGATTTGACATGTCAAATCGCATGCCAAATCGTACCAATGTGAACCTAGGCTTAGGATGAGAGAAGCACCAAAACATAATTGAGCTCTATTACTAAACAGGAAGTACATTTTGTGTAAATAATGAACAGATCTTTCACCCATGTGCATTTGGAGTGGTTGGAGAGGTTTGACAAGTTTGTTCAATTGCTATTGTTTTCTGGATGATAAGCCAGCTCCAGGAGATTAAATAGAATATCTGATACCACTTTTCCAGCCCACTTCAAAATGTTTGGTCGCATTGAATATTTATGTTTATCCACCTAGCTACAGAGTAGAAGATTGTGTCTGTATGTCCAACCACCATCTACTCCCTATGTGGTACTCTTTAGTTTGTTATCAAAAGTCTGCATCAATTACTCTTACTACTACAACCTGTTAGACGGCTCTGCTATATTTGCTTAAGTGTTACTCAGCACATTTATGAAACCTATGACATTTGATATGTGCAATGAAGCACATCTCCATATTGGTGGCTCTTGGCTATTCCAATGGATCTGTGCAGGGAAAATTAAAATGGCCATAGAAAGGCAAATATTTGTTTGAAGAATGACAGAAGGACATATCTGCTTCTCCTAGCACAAACTGAAGAGAGTAATGATTTCTGTCCAATGGCAACAGTAGTACATATGAACTTCTATAAGTGTAATGGATTGGAACCTGCTCACAGGAAGAAATGTAAATATTATACATGGGCAACTGCTCTACTTTTCTTTGCTCCAGTATTAGTAAGAATCAGTTCCATTGTATTTAACCACTTAGTGTCCTCCCCAAAGTAGCTTTGCTGCTACAGGGGGGGGGGGGAGCTCTGCGCAGAATAACGTATATATATATACGTGATTCTGCTCTTCCGGGTAGAGGAAGCACTGCTTCTGCTGTGATTAAACACAGCAGAAGCCGATCAGTGGGTGCCGGCCAATGGATGCCCGCCAGCACCCGCTGATTGGCGAGGAGACAGACTGGATGGAGCTCTGTCTATGTAAACAAGGCAGAGCTCTGTCCTGTCAGGGGTAATGTCCAGGATTTTGTTTCCCTGCAAAGCAGGGAATAGATTTCAGCACATTCCTTAGTTAAAGCAGCACATAGTAGACACAAAAATCACTGGTTAGGCACACATTTAACCCTTTGATCACCCTAGATGTTTAACCCCTTCCCACCCAGGGTAATTTGTACAGTGACAATGCATATTTTTAGTATTGATCACTTTATAAGTGTCACTGGTTCCCACAAAAGGTCAGAAGTGTCAGCTAATGTCAGATTGTTCGCCGCAATATTGCAATCCCACTATAAATCGCTGATTGCCGCCATTACTAGTATGCAAAAAATAAAAATTCCAGTATATATTGTATAAAAAAATAATATAGTAAAAAATATTGTTTTTAATTTTCAAACTTGTTTTTTGTGTATAGCGCAAAAAGAGAACTCTATTTATGTACAGAGTTGCATGAGCACGCAATTGTCAGTTAAAGTAATGCAGTGCTGTATAGCAACAAATGCTTGGTCATGAAGGGGGATAAATCTTCCGGAAGTCAAGTGGTTAAATCATTACCACATTTAAAATGAGCTCAGCAGTTTATTTTTGAAATTCAGACCCAAAACTCACTCGACCAGCAACAGCATCAGCAGAATTAGTTGCTGTGGTATTTTAAGGGTTCTTTTTTTGTGGGACCATGCTAGCATAGATTTTTTTTTTAATTTTCCAATATTATGCACCCTTGTTTGTATGGCAAGTGAACCTGGATACGTATGAACAAAAAATGTGATGGAAATAGAGAGGAAAAAGCTACTGTGTTAATGAGTATTGGGGCAGCATAACACTTTGTAAATTAGAAGCTATAGGTTAGGGTTTCTCAAACAGGGTTCCTTGGAACCCTAGGGCTCCTGCAGTGGTTGCTAGAGGTTCCTTGAACAATGAGCAATTTCTATCCCTCAGATAAGTTCCCACTGACACCATTGATCTTTTTAACTATCTGTAAGGCCATCCATACACGGTTTGAATATTGTCCTGTTCCCGCTGAACCGGCCAAGATTCAAACAGTTAATGGACAGGCTGAATGTACCAAGTTGGTTGATCGATCAACTTGGGTACAACAAGCCTGCCAGATTTTCTTGTGATTATCTTATTACTAGCAACAATTACTGTCTTCTTCCGGGGGGGGGGGGGGGGGTGGCAGTAGAAGACAATTGCTGATTCCCCTGTCAACACTGTCTGCAAATTTGCACTGTGTATGGTCATAAGTGTAAGGATCATTCTTCCCACTGACCATCAGACCCATGAATCATGGGTTGTAAATATAGTCATTTTTAGCAGGGGTTCCCTGTGTTGAAAATATTGAGAAAGGCTGCTGTAGATAGTTGTGTTGGTGGATGTAGCAGATATGGGCTATTTATTTTTCATCATTTACTGGTGATGTTGGTGGAGTTTATGTTTTGTTCCAGGTTTGGGTAGCAACACATCTACGTTTATTCAATTAACATTTATTTTGATGAATATACTGTAACACTTGTTATACACAGTCTCATACATGATATGCTGTACACTCTTTAGCATAGGTCATTGGAGGATGGGCAGGAGAGCACTCATATTGCAAATGAGGGTGGTTTGAGCCACTGGTCCAGTTTGCTGGCCCAATAATCCATGAGATCATCAGTTTTGTTTTTAGTGACTATGAATCAAACAAGCTATGGTGATAATATCCGGATAATATGAAGATGTAACACCTTTGCAGAGCAGTTAACTTTTAACTTATTGGGTCATATCAAGACAAAATAGCACATTATAATTTGAAGTTATGAAGGAATGAATTTCCACCATTCTAGAGGGGTTATCTAAATTAATCAAGATAGTAGAGTAAGTCAGGACTCCATTTTACAAAGAAAAATTACTTCCACGAAATTCATGTGGGTCATGCTAAGACAGGACACAGAAATAAAAAATAAGTAACAGAAAGAAAGTTAAGTAACATTACTATGTGACAGTTTTCACATACTAAGACTTTTTTTTACTTTTTGCCATGTCACAACAGCAGCAAAGTGGCTTGATTTGCTGCAAACAGACTTGTGCTCATTGGTTCCACCTATCCCAAGCTGCTTATAAAGCTATAAACCCACCCTATTGCCATTCTACAATGGCATTGTACTAACTAATCCTCTTTATGTTGCCATATTAAGGTATATTCGAAGAGTTTGATGTTTTTGCAGGATCTGGGTCAGAAAGTTACAAAACAGTCATTCTATCTCATGTTATAGAGATAGCTTTTAAAGGGATAGTCCATAGAAAAAAATATATATTTAATTTCCTGATCTGAATTTCCAATTTGATTGTAGTATTTCCTGGTTAGCAATGTGTTAAACTATGAGATGCACGTGTAATCTTTGCATGACTCATCTCAGTTTGTGCTCAGAGTGGCTTGGTTAGAGATTTGCCTGGCTGGAGAATAAAGCAAGTGACCTGATGTTTATTGGCTTAGTTACTGTGTCCTACACTACACTGTGTTCATCTGTCCCTTCAAAACTCTTACGGTGATATCTACTAATACTGAAATACCAAATTTAGGATTACTGGTGCCTTTAATTGGTAGAAAGCAGATGAGAACAATCGCAGAAGTAAATTTCTTAACAAGGGCAATGGGCCATTGTTATTTGTGTGTAAATATATATATATATATATATATATATATATATACAGTATCTCAAAAAAGCGAGTACACCCCTCACATTTTTGTAAATATTTTATGATATCTTTTCATGTGACAACACTGAAGAAATGACACTTTGCTACAATGTAAAGTAGTGAGTGTACAGCTTGTATAACAGTGTAAATTTTATTTCCTCTCAAAATAACTGAACACACAGCCATTAATGTCTAAACCGCTGGCAACAAAAGTGAGTACACCCCTAAGTGAAAATGTCCAAATTGGGCCCAAAGTGTCAATATTTTGTGTGGCCATTATTATTTTCCAGCACTGCCTTAACCCTCATGAAGTTCACCAGAGCTTCACAGGTTGCCACTGGAGTCCTCTTCCACTCCTCTATGATGACATCATGGAGCTGGTGGATGTTAAAGACCTTGCACTCCTCCACCTTCCATTTGAGAATGTCCCACAGATGCTCAATAAGGTTTAGGTCTGGAGACATGCTTGGCCAGTCCATCACCTTTACCCTCAGCTTCTTTAGCAAGGCAGTGATCGTCTTGAAGGTGTGTTTGGGGTTGTTATCATGTTGGAATACTGCCCTGCGGCCCGGTCTCTGTAGGGAGGGGATAATACTCTGCTTCAGTATGTCACAGTGCTGACAGGCTGCCCCCCCCCCCCCTTAAAGCTCTGCAGCAATGCTGGCAGCGCTAATACAGCTATTTCCCAAAGACAAACTCTGGATATGATGCTAAACACGTGCACTAAACTTCTTTGGTTCGACCATGGCGAGGCCTGTTCTGAGTGGAACCTGTCCTGTTAAACCGCTGAACCACAGCTCAGTTTCAGGGTCTTATAACCTAGGCCATCTTTAACCACTTCAGCCCCGGAAGGATTTCACACTTTAGGACCAGAGCACTTTTTGCGATTCGGCACTGCGTCGCTTTAACTGACAATTGCGCGGTCGTGCGACGTTGTACCCAAACGAAATTTGCATCCTTTTTTCCCCACAAATAGAGCTTTCTTTTGGTGGTATTTGATCATCGCTGCGTCATTTCTGACCGCCGCTATAAACAAAAGAAGAGCGACAATTTTGCAAAAAAACCCAAATTTCTTACTTTTTGCTAAAATACAAATCAAAAAAAAAAAAAATACAAAAAAACATTTTTTTCATCGGTTTTGGCCGATTTATATTCGTCCTCATATTTGTGATAAAAAAAATCGCAATCAGCGTTTATTGATTGGTTTGCGCAAAAGTGGCCGCGTTTACGGACGATGAGAATTAATTTCTGGGGTTTTTATTTATTTTTTACTAGTAATGGCGGCGATCTGCGATTTTTAGCAGTACTGCGATATTGGGGCAGACATGTCGGACCATTTTGACACTTTTTTGGGACCATTGGCATTTATACAGCGATCAGTGCTATAAAAATGCACTGATTACTGTGTAAATGCCATTGGCAGTTAAGGGGTTAACCTGCAGGGGGCGCTCTAAGGGTTAACTGTGTTCCCTGGGCGTGTTCTAACTGTTTGTGGGCTGCCCTAGCAGGGGAAGGGAAGTGATCACAGCTTCCATGTAGAGGAAGGCTGTGATCACAGCCCTTCCCCCTCTCACAGAACGGAGGTCCTTGTTTACTTACACGGACCTCCGTTCTTTCAGTGCGGGGGGGGGGGCATCGCGGGTAGCCGGCGGCGATCAATCGCTGCACCCGCTACCTGGCCCCCCCCAACACAGTGAGCGCGCGGGCGCGCCTCCGGCGGTGCGCGCGTGCTCACAGTGCACGAACTCGCAGCCGCCGTCGTATGACGGCGGTTTGCGATATTGAGCCACTTTGTCACCGTCAACCTGCGGTTGGCAGTCGGCAAGTGGTTAAGTAGAGCAACAATTCTTTTTTTCAGAACCTCAGAAAGTTCTTTGCCATGAGGTGCCATGTTGAACTCCCAGTGACCAATGTGTCACCAACAAATTTAGTACGCTTGCTCCTCATTCACACCTGAGACCTTGTAACATTAACAAGTCACAGCACACTAGGGAGGGAAAATGGCTAATTGGGCCCAGTTTGGACATTTTCACTTAGGGGTGTACTCACTTTTGTTGCCAATGGTTTAGACATTAATGGCTGTGTGTTGCCTTATTTTGAGGGGACAGCAAATTTCCACTGTTATACAAGCTGTAAACTCAGTACTTTACATTGTAGCAAAGTGTCATTTCTTCAGTGTTGTCACATGAAAAGATATATATATATATATATATATATATATATATATATATATACACACACACCTTGCTAGTACTGGGTTGGAATCCCCTTTGCCTTCAGAATTGCCTTAATTCTTTGTGGCATAGAATATTCAATAACGTGTTGGAAACACTCCTCAGAGATTTTGGTCCATACTGACATGATAGCATCATGCAGTTGCTGCACATTTGTCAGCTGCACATACTTAATGCAAATTTCCCATTCCACCACATCCCAAAGGTGCTCTATTGCAGTGGTTCTCAACTCTGTCCTCAAGTACCCCTAACAGGCCATGTTTGCAGGTTTTCCTTTATCTTGCACAGGTGCTTTAAATCAGAGTCAATGGCTTGGTATTTTGGACAGCTATTTTATCTAAGAGAAATTCCCAAAACATGGCCTGTTGGAGGTACTTGAAGACAGGGTTGAGAACAACTGCTCTATTGGATTGAGATCTGGTGACTGTGGAGGCCACTGGAGTACAGGGTACAAGAACCCAGTTTGAGATGATTTGAGCTTAGTGACATGGTGCATTATCCTGATGGAAGTAGCCAACAGAAGATGGGTATACTGTAGTCATAAAGGGATGGACATAGTCAGCAACAATACTCAGGTAGGCCGTGGCATTTAAACGATGCTCAATTGGAACTAAGGAGCCCAAAGTGTGCCAAGAAAATATCCCCCAAACCATTACACCACCACCACCAGCCTGAAACGTTGATACAAAGGAGGATGGATCTATGTTTTCCTGTTGTTTATGCCAAATTATCACCCTACCATCTGAATGTTGCAGCTGAAATCGAGATTCATCAGACCAGGCAACATTTTTCCAATCGCATATTGTCCAATATTGGTGAGCCTGTGAGAATTGTACCAACAAAGGTGTGGCACCTGGTGTGGTCTTCTGCTGCTGTAGCCCATATATTTCAAGGATCAATGTGTTGTACATTCAGAGATGTATTCTGCATACCTTGTTGGTAACGAATAGTTATTTGGGTTACTGTTGCCTTTCTATCATCTCAAACCAGTCTGCCCATTCTCCTGTGACCTCTGACATCAACAAGGCATTTCCATCCACACAACTGATGCTCACTGGATATTTTCTCTTTTTCAGACCATTCTCTGTAAACACTAAAGATGGTTGTGCTTGAAAATCCCAGTAGATCAGCATTTTTTGAAATACTCAGTCCAGCCCGTCTGGCACCAACAACCATGCCACATTCAATGCCACTTAAATCCCCTTTCTTTCCAGTTTTGATGCTCGGTTTGAACTTCAGCTAGTCATCTCTACCACGTCTAGATGCCAAAATTCATTGAGTTGCTGCCATGTGATGGGCTGATTAGCAATTTGTGCTACCAAGCGATTGAACAGGTAGGTGTATCTAATAAAGTGTCCGGTGAATGTATATATATATATATATATATATATATATATATATATATATATATTTGCAATCTTTCGTTTACAATGTGCACTGTAAGAGGCATGTGTCATGCTGGGTTTAGCCTGGCTAATCTTGGAATGACGAGAATAGAGCAAAGGAGGCCAAGATGATCATCACTGGCCCTTCAATTTTTGAAGAGGATCTTGCAGGACCTGGAAGATGCAGTGAAGCAGATGATGGGCAAGTGTGACATATTATCCAAATATGCTGTACATGCTTGTACATTATATGTAGCTCATGCATGGGGGACGTGGCTGGATGTGAAGTGGGACATTCGCACGGCTCCGGAGCTCCACTCCGACTTTCACCCTACATTCATCCTCAGGACTACATTTCCCCATATTGTGGGTCTCTATCTGGTGGAGGGAGTTCCTCCAGGTAAGCCATGTACCTCTCATCCTCCAGCAAGCACTCCCTGATTCTCTCCTATGGGGACCATCTTGCACATGCAGCCTCCTCTCCGCACAATGGCTGCAAGCACACAGACAGACCTGTGTTGCCAACACAGTAGCCAGCAGTCCCTCCAGTGCTGATATCTAAGCCATTATTAAAGCCTGCAAAGAGACTTTGACAGCCAAGATAGACTTTTTATCTACAGACATCAGCCTCATCCGTCATGACTTAGAGAAGTTCAGGTCTGAGGCAGAGGGCAGAATTTCCCAGATGGAGGACACTATCAGATCCGATTCCACTGAGCTTAATGCCTTGCAGAGACTGGTGAAGGCACTATAAGAAAATGCGATAGACACAGAAAATTGCTTGCATCTTAAAAATTTTAGGATCTTGGGTCTGCCGGAATGAGTGGAGGGCAATAGACCGGCAAAATTTGTCACATCATTGCTGGGCCTTGTCAACCTACCCCCACGTTCATGGTTAAGAGAGCACACTGTGTCCCTCCAACTCCTCCAGTCCCTGGGCCTCTTCTCCTGAGGCTTTTCAATTTCTGGGACCGTGACATGCTGCTTGCTGCCACCAGAAAACAAGATGGATCTCGCGTATCAGAATGTGAAAATATCACTGTTCCCGGAATATTCCCCTGAAATTCATCAATGCCAGCGCTCCTTTACAGTGTTTCAAGAATAAGGGCTTGAAATACAGCCTACTATATCCCAGAAAACTTTGAATCGTGGATGGGGATTCAGTCCACTTCTTCGAGACTTCTGTGATTGCCTCTACCTGGCTGTATTCTTGATGTGTAACTCATGCATAATTTTAATCTACTTTAATGGACAACTGCAATACATATGGCTACATATGAACGGTAATATTTCATAGGGACCATCTATTTTGACTGATGCCGCTTGGTACATTGCCCTATCTCTAGTATATTGTTGCATATGTTTGTCCATCAACACCAAGAAGTGTACAGGATGAAAAACAACCCTGCAGTTCCAGTTAAGTCTTCAATGGTATCACAAATTATAACGGTGCTTAAAAGTTGAGGGGGTGATCTTTTGTGAGAAAGTACACTTAATATGATGAATTGCATTTTTATGTATTCATTTTATATACCTTGTTGAAATTGAGGTGTTCTGGCCATTTGTGAACAAATGAATGATTTATACAACTTCATGGTGACAATGATATTAGTCATCGAATAAAAATAGCTACTGATGACCACTGTTTCATTCATCAGCTGTAATTTTGATGTAATTTTGTTTAACTTACGTAACATGCAGAGCATTGTGTAAAATGTAATAACAACTATTTAACAGTCATATCACGTTGGCTTGGTAGTTACATTATTTGCAGTTTTTTTGCCACTGAAACAAGTACTTTTTACTGTAGTGTATCTATTTTTTTTAACTTTGTGTGGTGGTAAGGTTTTTATTGCTGCCACCACAAGGGAAATTCATTCTCTGCTTTTGCCAGGCGACCACTGTCACTAGCACTGAAAGTGAGGAAAAAATTGAGCTATCACCATGACAGAAATGGAGGGAAAATTTTCCAATGGGGACACTTGTTCCTGTGACAACTGTCTAAAAAATTCCCAACTTTAAAGGGATTTCCTCTTACTTTGTGTTGTGTTCACAAGACAGAAACAAAACAGATTTTAAGAACAAAACTGCCTAAATTTTAACCATTCCTTACTCTAACCAAAATGTAAAATAGAAAGATTTGGCTTTAAATATACTTAAACCCTTAAACTTAACTTGGCCTTGGCTACCCTGCACACTAAGGCATCTATCATGTTACAAATGCATTTTCCATTAAATAATTTTGTCCCTTCCTCCCTCCATAGCTAGGGCCTTGTGGATGCTCTATATACAGTTGATAGTCCCATGCTCTTTTCAGTGCGTCTTTTGTTTATGTTCTGTTCACATGTATTTGCTGGACCTAGATATACTGTGGTTGATTTACTAAAAGTGGAGAGTGCAAAATGTGGTGCAGTTGTGCTGTGTAGCTTCTAAATTCAGCTTGTTCAATTAGGCTTTGACAAAAAACAACCTGGAAGCTGATTGGTTTCTATGCAGAGCTGCACCAGATTTTGAATGATCCAGTTTTGAACCATTTGATGATCATCTGATAAGACCTGCACAAGTTTTGGATTAAAACTTTCTACGATCTGCAATGTGTCATTGGTATAGAGCCACTGTCTGCTAATTCTTCTGAGACTGTAAGCTACAGATATCTTGCCACAACCGGATCAGTTATAGAGATCACTCTTCAGTGCATAGATTGAAGAGGCCGAACACACAGACATTTACCTGCATTAACTGGATTCCAGCAGCAAGAATCAGCGGATTCTTGTCACTGGAATGACAGGTGTATGTGAATAGCAGCAGCCACTTAGCATGTACAGAGTAATGAAAGGTTGACAGCAGCCACTGCTGTTCTCGAGCAGCTGCACACCAAGCGGATACCTACAGTTAGGATGGGTGTCTGAGCTGGGATGCATCTGACTCTGTGCAGACACCTGTCCCTAACCGCAGGTAACTGCTTGGTGTGCAGCTACATGCAAGCAGCTACGGCTTCCTTCCCATCAGTTTGAATTCTATAGAGTAAAATTTCTATAGAATGTACATTGAGCTACTTATTTCCGTGTACATTCTCAGTAGGCATGAGGTTTGGGTTCGCTGCCACTATGGGTTCACGGTGAACACTGGATGTTCAAGATTTGTGGTCTCAGTTAGTTTATAAGCAGATTCCCCTGGATTTTCTTTTTCATAAACCATAGTGCACAGCATGGCATTTAGGCTTAGGAGGATCAGTGGTCACTGTTAGCTGCTGGCCTGTCCATTGCAAATTGTATTTTTTTAATGTGCTGTTGATTCAAGGGCAGTATTTTGGGGTTTTCATGTAATTTGGGGATTTGTATTGTATGCTGATAGGACCTTTGTTTAAGTTTGGGGGCTCAAAGTGCAGCATTCAGTTTTTATTGACCATCTATTCTTGCAAGTGCCTTTTTATTGCACCATGCCACTACATTATTTGAAGAAAAACAAAGTGCAAGAATAGGGAAAAAGAAGGGATGGGCTGTATGTTCGACTCAAACATCAACTGTTTGTTTGCTCATAGAACAAACTAACATATGAGGTGCTCGCCACTAGTTCACCCACTGTGGAGCACCCCATAATGCGCTGCGAGGTCGCAGTGCATTGACCGCTGCTGATTGGCCAAAGCATGCACCTGACCTGCAAGCTTTGGCCAATCACAGCTTGATGTGCTGTGAGATCCATGATTGGCCAAAGGCAGGGTGCCTTTGGCCAATCATGGCTCAGGGATAGTGTTGAGCGAACCCGGACTGTAACGTTCGGGTCCGTACCGAACTTTTGGGTGTCCGTGGCACGGACCCGGACCCGGACATTTCAAAAATCGTTCGGGTTCGGTCCGGGGTTCTGCTATTTTACTCCACGTGTTGAGAAGCTGCAGGGCAGCCAATCAACAAGCGTTTCACTGGTTTGCCCTTAGAAGCCATCACAGCCATGCCTACTAATGGCATGGCTGTGATTGGCCGGTGCATCATGTGACCCAGCCTCTTTATAAGCTGGATCACAGTGCTGCAGTCACATGCTCCTTGGGTTAGTGTAGGGAAAGGTAGCTGACGGCGTGAGGGACAGATTTTAGCCATTTTAAGACCTGATCCTGCATCCTGAGATAGATTACTTTACTACTGCTGTCTGTGCTGTTGCTCTGAGGACAGATAGCAGAAATTAGAGATTTCACATACCGCTGC